>VMKM01002834.1:0-56092 GCA_008360985.2 Macquaria ambigua
TATATATATATATATATATATATATATATATATATATAAAATATATAGCACAATAAGGCACAGGCAATGTATGATCAATCAGGAATTTATTCCGATTCTAGCTAAAATAAGATTGTGGCTAACCAGTAACCACTGGGATTTTGGAAAGTGAATGAAACGTCAAATTGGCTCAAATTACAACATGACGTCATTCTTGATCTTGGAAACAGCAGTTAATAAAACAGTCCCACTACAAGGTCCATTTAGTAGCTGTTCTGGAGCTTTCAGTCATATCACATGGTCTACATCAGCAGATGGGGGTGTTTTTTTTGTTTTTTTTTCTTCAAATGTTGCTAATTCCTGATTGGTGCATGGCAGTATGTGACATCACCTTTTTCTAACCGAGTCCCGCCCACCTCAACCCAGAAAAACACAAATACAGAAATCTCTAATGTGAAATAACCCAAACAGTTCTAATGTTAGACGATGGGGGCGTGTTCATGTTGGATCCCATCACTCAGAGTAAGAAGCTGATTGAGAAAACGTGTTTTCAGGGCCTTTAAAGATGCATATCAATGCTGTGATTAAAGTAATACTACTAGGACCTTGGTTATTTCAACACCTGGACACACAATCCTCTACAGTAAAGGAGACATAATTGCTTGTTACGGTGTTGGAGCCCCTTATTGAAATGTCAGGTGTTGCCAAAGCAACCATCATGATAATGATCCTGTTTGCCATTTTATGAATAACAGACACACACACACACACACACACACACACACACACTCAATATCTTCACCTATGACCCACTGGTCTCTGGGCGGATGATTTTTCAGCACAGAAATGCAACTGCATTCAGAGAAGTGATTAGTGACCTGGAGCGAACGAGCCGTGTGACTCTCCACAGGTTACCCCGGAGACTGGGGGAGATGTGTGTCATACTTCACAATGAAATCATGGGAGAGACTGTCTGTCCAACCGAGACCACTGATCTACTCTGAGGAGATTCACTGTGTTAAAAAAAAAAAAAAAAATCACAGTTTTGGTTAATTTCTCCAAATATATTTTAATCATAAATAGAATAGGGCTGCGACTAACAATTATTTTCATTATCGATGAATCTGTTGATTTTCTTTTATTATCCATTAATCGTTTCGTATATGAAATGTCAGAAATATAGACAAATGGCCATCACAATTTTCATTTGTCCAAGCTGACATCTTCACATTGTTTGTTTTGCCCAACTAACAGTCCAAAATTAAAATATATTACATTTAAGAAGCTGTAACTAGCTGTAATGTTTGCTTGATAAATGACTTAAACTGATTAAATGATCACAAATGTTGCCAATTTATTTTCTGTGGATCATCTATTTAATTCATTGATTAATGGCTTCAGCACTAAATGGCACTGATTATGCAGCATATGGATTCAAACACCTATGGGAAGTGCCACCTTATTTGTTTTGCCACATTAAAAGAAACAGTATTTAGCAGCCAGTAAAAGAGAAGAGAAGCAAAACTTACAGTTTTTAACTTGTTGGATTTCACTGTGACTTCCAGGAATGATGAATCTCATTATTATATTGTCAGGTTTTCAAATGACACTGATTAGCCCAGGTAAAGGGTATTTGTTTGTGTGTCAGACTTCACTGATTTTATTAGGACAAAACTTGGGGGAATGACGCAGTATTCAAAATAACACTCACTGCATTGGGTTTTCAGTATGTGTCTTACCTGCTGCCATGTGGATAAGAACACTCTTGCCCGGCCTCACATTGGCCATCTCAAACAGCATCATGTAGGCGGTCAAATAGTTAACGGGAAGAGCAGCACCTTCCACAAAGCTCATCTGCTCGGGCATCGGGAAGGTGCAGTTAGTGGACACAACAACCACTTCCTGCCACATGCCACTGCGGCTCAGCACGATGACACGATCCCCCACCTGAGGGAGGACAGAGGAAGAGAGGGGATCTTGGTGGTGGTGATGTGGGTGTCCAACTGAAACACTTCATAGCAACAGAAATGTTTATTTCCTAATGTTTATCAAGCTCTAGATATCAGCTTAACATCGGAAATTTAAAAGGGTTGGTTCACCCAAGTTACTGAAAAATATATTTTCTTACTTACCTTTGTGGTATCTAGCCATACAGAAAGTTTTACTATGGAATTTCATTTGTGGTGTTCACAATATTGATAAATTATATTTAAACAGTCTACAGCCATGATTTCATGTACTTTAGGTGAGCTGACTCTTAAAGGCTGTGAAGGGAAGAGCATAAGAGGTAACTGTCTCGCCCATGAGTTTCTCGTGTCATCCGCCACAAGGCTTTTGTCTTGTGCATCCAGTGCTGTAAATGGGAAATTGAGGGCAAGCGAGTAGGAAATCATCTGATGTATCTTTGTTGCTGAATGACATGAGGGCCAGTTGTTACACTGCTGCTTTCTGCTCTGTCAACACACACATTCATCCTTACAAAGGAATGATTTTACAGTAGTCACCTTGTGATAGTTGGCAAGTAACTAAACTGAAACTCCTTGAAATGTTTAATGGGTTCATTAAGATGACATCTGAACTACTGAAATTATGATTATTTTCATTATCGATTAATATTTTCTTGACTGATTTATTGGTATATGCCTATAAAATGTCAAAAAAAAAAAGTGAAAAATTACAAATCACAGTTTCCCACAATTGTTTGATTTGTCTGACATTTTAAAACCTAAATATATTTGATTTTCATATAGCAGCAAATCCTCACATTTGAGAAGCTGGAACCAGCAAACGTTTTGTATTTTTGGTTGAAAAATGACTGAAACGATACATTTTCCTGAGACTGACTGATGATTTCAGCTCTAACTTAAATACATTGCTTTGGTTGCATTTTGAGAATGAAATATCATCATAAATATCGTCAGGCCTATTGTGAAATTTCTTCAGTTTATGTTTGGCTTTTCTTTCTCTATACATCATTCTTTTTTAGAAATCACGAGTCCAGAAATCTTCCTCACATCCCACTCAGACATGTTACATGTATTTTAAACAAGATCACATAAAACCTGCTGCGTGTGCCTTAAGTGTTTCTGTCTTTTTTCCATATTTGTGTGCTGCTTTCTCCCACAGAGACACGCTGGTATAAAAAGTGTCACCGGTGTTGCGAAACCTGCCAAAAAAAAGTGAAGGGCACAGGAAAGAAGTCTAATCTGATTGTGAATGCAGCACTGCTTCCTGTTAAAAACAGCCTCAAGAGCTCCAAGCCACACCCACTTCCTGATGCACACAAACCCATGACAATAGACAGATGACACACACACAAATATTTGCAGACACATGCACAGACAGTAAGTACAGAAACACACAAACATGTATTGCATACGCCTGTTGCAGTGAGATAACAGCTCCAGTTTGTATGTTTTAACTTCCACCTCAGATGACATGCTCCTTTTTGGGTTGGTTAAATTTCTCAACCCTTGGTCTTGTGAAACACTTTCAAACCCCCCCCCCCCGGATGAACTCAAAAACGCATGATAGCCAATTTAAAAAAAGGCTGAGCTCAGTTCCTGGACAGCCGACATGAAGTGAGGTAACTGAAATGACGTTTGAAGTAGGACAGTGAAGTTTGTGTGGAAACAAACTGAATCAGTCACTACAAAACGTATGCCAGCAAACTAAGGGTGACAGTGACAGCACAGTTGTCCTGCCGTTTATATCAACGCATACAAATATAAACACGGTGTGGGACGTGACTTAGTGCTGCCTCTTTTATGCACAGATGTAATTATTGCTGTCAAACTAGACAAACACGTATAGCGGCCAAGAGAAAGAATACTACAATGTAACTCCACTACAAGTAAAAGTTCTGCATTCAAAACCTTAATTAAGTAAAAGTACCAACTAATCATCAGCAAAATGTACTTAAAGTATGAAAAGTAAAAGTACTGTCCCCTATTTGTGATATATTATTATATATTAAATGACTAGATTGTTAATACTGATGCATGTAAGCAGTATTCAATTATTTGTAGCTGCGCGAGGTGGAGCTAGTTTTAACCACTTTATATACAGTTAGGTAGTTTAGTCCACTGGTTCCCAACTCAAGGGTCGGGCCCTTCCAAAGGGTTGGAAAGAAGAAAATTTCTATTCATTTTTTGGACTTTTCTCTAATCTTTGCTGTCATTTGTGAAATATTGTATAATTTTACCTCTTTGATCACAAACCAAAAACCCACTGGGACCCACTGGTTTAATCTTATAATATTTTGTTTTAGGTAAAATCTCCATCTGCAAAGTAACTACAGCTGTCATATAAAAGTAGTGAAGTAAAAAGTACAATATTGCCCTCTGAACTGTAGTGGAGTAGAAGTATGAAGTAGCAGAAGATAGAAATATTCATGTAAAGTAATGTACTCAGTTACTTTCCACCACTGCAGATGGATTATTCATAATACATTCATTCTAAAACATTAAAGTTGACTGGATAACGTGCAATGTACTGAGCTGAGTACAGAACACACTGCTACACATCCTCTCGCCACACAACATTAAGTTGATTAAAGAGTCTATTCGCAGAACAGATGGTGTATTTCTTTCAAAGCGGCCAGTTGGAACAGTGTAACACAGAGATTACTGCTCATTCATCCAAAATATCAATCAAGCTGTGAGGCATAATCGTCGACCGTCAGTGCATTTTATCTGGAAACATCTGTGACAAGGTGATGCTGGATCTGGAAGCTCCTACATCGCAACACAACACATCGCATCGTCTGCTTCCCAAGCGTCGCATGAAAACAGCCACACCCTCCAGTGCTCATCTGGAGACGCCTCGCTGCTCCAGCCCGGCTCGATCCAAACCGGATCAGCCTCCCTCTGAAAACACTTTGGCTTCCCTTTATGATATTATCTGCTGCTCTGTGAGCCCTGTGTATCCCACTGCAGCCCCACCCAGATTCTTACACTAACCTCACCAACCATCTTGAATCTGAGCGTGACCATTTTCCATTTTCCACCTTAACTTCATCATTTCAGTGCTTATACATTTTAAATTCTTCGCCTTAACCCTGTCGGGATCCTTAATCTCACACTTCTTCCTGCACTGCTGCATCTGGGGTTTTGTGGCGTCTCGTGTTTTGTGGCTTCCTTTCAAAAAAGACGTGTTGGAACGCACCACTCCCCCTATAGAATTCCTGCTCTCTGAAAATGGAGAGAAGGATGGAGAGGAGGGTGGAATAGGATTGTAGTGAGTGGAGGAGGAAAAGGAGGAGAAGGGAAATTCCATACTGACACTGAGGGACGGAGAGGAGCTTCAGTACACGCATGTAAATCTTAATGATAGCCTATAATGCAACATATTGTACAAATATGGAAGAAAAGAGGTGTCGGATTGAAAGAAGACTGATAAGGAAGCTTTTGAGCACTTCAAGGCCTTCTTCACACTCCAGCTCAATATGGTTATTGTGTCTCATGTTGGTGCTCAGAAAACGTGACGCTGTTGTGAAGGTATTTCCTTTAAGACTCTTCCAACAATCTGGAGGAAAAAACATTCCATCTGTTGCACAATAAATATGATTTTAGTAGTAAATAGTTGCAACTGCATTTCCCATCCAGGTAGCCGGAGATGACAAACCTATGCCCTTGCTCTTCTTGTGAAACACAAGCGTAAAACAAAATCTACACAGTAACATCAATATAAACCAATATAACTGATGATAACATTTTAATTTTGGTTAAAGGTGTAAAAATTGAGCGAAGAGATGTGTCATCTCCGGCTGCCATCTTTGTTTGGAGTAGGGAAAAGCGGCGCAACTTGGGACACGGGTTTCCAGATGGTCAGAAGAGTCTTTGAGGATTCTGGAAAGTGTTTTTAAGTGATCTTCTTGATATATGTTTTTCAGAAAATCAGACGCACAGCTCTGTAACGCAAATCTAACGTTACACAAGAGGCACAAACTGGGGCTAGGATGCACCGAATGTTTCATTTCTCTTGGAAACACTGGCAAGAACAGTAGATCATGGCTGAACTTATTGAGATCTTAAACCAAAATGCTTCTTCAGTTTATGGAAGGATGAAATGATTTATGAGAAATTAGAAGAAAGTGAGAGATAAACATCAGTGTTCTGCCTGGAAGTCATCTGTTGTTGAGATTTACATACAAAACAATGAATGCATCTCTTATTAAACCCAACCACACGGCTGAAAAGTCCTGTTACTCATTCGAATGTGAGTGTTCTCCGTCTTCCATATGCATGAGTGTACGCACACAGAACATAAGCGACTCCACCAACAATGACGGCATAATGAATCCTGCTGCTTTGACTCTTTGCACCAGTGCAAGTAAACACATCTGAACCTCAAAGAGTGAAAAATTGAGTTTTTGCAAAAGCTGTGACAAGGAGTCATGGAGGTTTTTCTTGCAGTGAGTCACTATGATTTTATCCTCGATAGGTTGTTGTATAAATAAACGCAGTACACGTAACCAGAGGAGCCTTTGGCCTCTGGATCAGCTCTGCAGTATCTCGGGAAAATGTGCTTAAACCGCAGAGAAAAGGTACCTGTAGGCTTCAAATAGATCTGCAGCTGACTGGATTAAAATCACAAGCACTCACAACGAGCAATGTTACTACCTGTCAGTTTCCACTCTGTTAGACCCCCATAAAAGCAGAAATGGCATTAAAAAACAAACTTGAATCTCTCAAATCTGGGTTTTATGAATTTAAAGGAGGCACAGACACATGGCATCAAAATATTCTGTAGCTTTTCAGCAGACTTGATAAATTAAAAGTCCATAAAACCCGACCTCTGGAAAGCTCTTATCAAGGAGAGGGTAAATGTACTCTTGTGCCGAAGGAGAAGAAGGTAAAAACACGTCAAGGACACTCTGTAAATCAAACGCTGTGACTATTCATAATGCCAGAATGTTACATTTTGCAGCAAGAAAGCCTCTTTCCACAAGAGACCACATTACATGAACGCATTAGACTGATGGAGGTTATTGATCAAAGGGTTCTGCCTTTTCATCCTGCATATACAACATATTGCACAGAGATGTTTTAAAACATAGAAAAAAGACCAAAAAGACCAAAAAAACCAATGCCTACAAACAGATGGCATCCTTAGATGTATAGCTGAAACAATGGATCCAATGATTAGTCGATCGACAGAAAATTATTCAACTATTTTAATAATCAATCATCTGTTTACGGTATTTGTTGCATTTATTGGTTCCAGCCTCTCAACTGTAAGGATTTCCTGCTTTTCTCTGTTTTATAGCATTGAAACCTTGAATATTTTGGGGTTTTGGACTCTTGGTCTGACAAAACAAACAATCTGAAGACATCATCTTGGGTTTTTCACTATTCTCTGACAATTTATAGAGCAAACAATCGATTAATCAAGAACATAATCTGCAGATTAATCGATAGTAAGAATAATCATTATTTGCAGCCCTAATTAGATATATTTAAAGACAGACATTGGTTGTCAGCGGCTCACAATGGAAAGAAAATGTCACCTGAATAATTTGAGCTTTTTTTTTGTCTTAAAAGCATCTAAATCAATCTTAATAAGAGGAACCTATTAATTGACTTTACGTCAAATAAACAGTGAAGTAATGGCTGTCATTGTCACTTTCAGCCAACAGTTTACAGGTTTTCTTGATTTTTTCTACAACGTTCACAAAAGAACTGGGGGAACTAATCTGGTTTAGTGTTTGGAAAAGATTACTAGCATGTCTTGGCCAGGAAGGAGAACCCATGTGCCGCTGAGGACCAATAGGATGCAGATTTCCAGCCCAGAAACACTTTTCACAGAAACACTTGTCCGTGAACTCAGCTGGTGTCGGTTTAAATCAAAACTATATCCTTAGCAGCTCCACAGCACATGACTTGGACACTGTTTATGGGCATAGTGGCATTTTGAGGGTGTGGGTGCACTCAGCAGGCCTTTTACTCACTTTCCGGTCCTTCACATCCTCCCCGACTGCTTCAATGACCCCGGAGCCCTCCATTCCCATCGTGACAGGCGGGGCGGGCAGCAGCTCGTACAGCCCCTGTCTGCCCAGCAGCTCGGCGAAGTTCAGCCCGCACGCCTTGACCCGCACCAGGACCTCTCCCGCCTTCAGCTGCGGCTCGCTCTGCGTCTTCACCTGCAGCTTGACTTTGTCGTAGCCCCCGTACCCCGTCAAGACCAGAGCGCGGAAGGAGAGAGGCTTCACCTCGGCCGCCGCAGGGCTGCTCCCGGACTCCTGCGGTGCATCTGAAGCAGCCACCGGAGGGTCGTCGGGCTTCTTCTCCTGCTCAGGTTGTTGCTGCTGAGTTGGAGCCTCTTCTTCGCCAGACATGATAACCACTTGTGATGATGAGCGCTCCTCTAGATTTTCAGTCCAGATCAATAGTTCAGCTTGCTTGGGCGTTTCTTTTTAAAAAATAAACAAATATTTCTGGTAAAAACTGTCATAAAATAGGTGTCTCTCACTGAAGACAGTCGTATCCTTTGTAAAATGAGATTATTGCTGCGTGGTTTCCTGTCTGTGCGCTCCGCTCAACAAGTGACCAATGTAAAGGCAGACACATTTAAAACATTAGTTCCGGTTTGGATTTTCACAATAAAACACTTCAATTAGATTAGTCAAAAATAGTTTTAAAAATATTATTAAAACACACATAATAGACCTACAAACAATTAGTATAGTTAGTTTCACATTGATTAGTTAGGTAACAAAAAACACACAAAAAACATAATATTAATAGAATTTCTTAAAATGATTGTGCTGGTGACATACAAAAGAAAAGAAAATGGGCTTAAAAAGAAATCTCACCAATAAAAAAAACCCAGAAAAACAACCCAATGACAACTAAAATAAGATTTGACTAATGAAACCACACTCTATTCATTTTTTAATCCGTCAAAATCAATCCTAGCAATGCCATGAGGTCACCCTGACCCAAGAAATCTAGGCCTTTGCCTTTGAACAATAATAATAAGTAAAAATCAGATTTATATTGCACTTTTCAGTGTACTCGAAGGTGTGTTAAAACAGAAAAAGTGAAGAAAATGCCAGATAAGGTTTAATACTTACATACATTTAGTCTCATATGTTTTTGTTTCCACACATCAGTGCTAACCTAGAGATTAAAGCAATCTTTTTATGAATGTAACTGAATATGTTCTTTTTAATCTGAAATTGACATAAAGGAGACTTCACACCCTTGGATAGGATTCCAGTTATGAGCCGATGTGATTTTACAACTTGAAAAAGCTTTTATTTAAATGCCAAATCTTGTAACTTCCGGTGTATTTCTACCTGTTTTCCGGGCGGCTAGACGCAGCTGAAAAAGTGACCGATCCTTTTTGTTGTCCAAATGTGAGTCAGGGAGCTGCGGAGGGCTTCAAACCCCGGACACTGGAGTACTGGGAGGATAAATGGGATTATTTAAATTCACAGCTGGAGGAAATACATGCAGATCAGCTCTCACCTGCCACTCACAGGTTATATAAAATCTATGATAATCTTATACAGATGTGATGAATTATGTTCTCCAGTTGTTTACCATTATAGTGAAACAATCTAAAGAAGTCACCGCTTTCTTTTCAATAAAAACTTGTATTAAAAATGTGTATTTAGTGTATTTTGCAAATATGGGAACCAATCCGAGGTGAGTTTACCCCCTTTATATCCCCATGTAAGTTTGTGGCATTTGTTAGTTATTTATGAGAAATCAACCTCACTCCCCCACAGAGAAGAAATACAAGACTTTTATTGTAGAATGAGACTCACAAACTTCTATAAACACTCAAATCCATTATTCTAATAGAAAATTAAAGACAATCCTGATGTACCGATATTTAAGGTCTTTACAGACTTGTTTTTAAAACACCTGACACAGCTGGACAATTGATATTCAGCCACACTCAAGTGGAATATTTATAGCTAAGGTCCTTGCCTTCATAATGGCAGTTGCTTGTTTCAGTGCACACTCACAGATTCTTGCACCCTGCAACTGGAGCTGCTCTCTCATCTTGTTATGTGGTTGAGTCTGTCAGACAGGAAGTGGAAGGATGGTGAGAAACATAGAGATGACTTTTTAAAAAGGCCAGGAAATTCCTTTTTTTTAAATACAAAGACACATGTAAGGTCAGAAGTTGTTAGTTTTACACTTCCTTTCCTCCCAATTCAAGTTCAGAGGAAGCTGTCACTGAGACTCAAAGAGAGAAGATACCACACACACACACACACACACAATACACTTGTGTAACACACTCATCACACAGCTGCTACAAACATGGTGTTGGTTGGGAAAACAAACAGCTGTGGTAAATAGTTCTAGTCTGAGGGAAATGTGGTAAATGTTGTCAGATGCTCTATATTTTCTGCACACACACACACACACACACACACACACACACACACAGGGTAATCACAGTTTTTCCGTCACACACAGGGTGCTTTTGAATGCACAATGTGGCCACTTGTTGGTGAACAGAGGTTTTGCATCCTGTTACAGCTGCTGTCAGCAACATTAATGTCTCAAAGCTTCTAGCAATAATACTTTTTTTTTTCCCACATTTTCTTCACAAAAAAGTTCAGTTCAGATCTGTTTCTAAACTCCCTGTGAGTGCGAACTAACTTAAAATAGAAGTTCACCCTAAAGAAAAAAAGGAGAATTTGACATTATCTGCATTTCTGCTATTGTTGAAGTTGCAGTTTTGAATTCATTAACATGTCTTACTAACTCTAACAACTGAAACCTACACTTAAAAGAAATGTTTCCAGAAATGTATAAAATGAATCTACAATAAGAGGCAGTGGTGGAATCCAGTGAAATAAACACATTCAAATAAGTACTGTACTTAAGCACAAAGTTGAGGTACTATTTCCATTTTCTGTTTATGCTACTCCACTACATTTATATATCTTTAGTCACTATAGTTACTTTGCAGGTTAAGTGTTTACACACAAAACCTGGGATGACCTAATAAAATATGATGCATTGTTATGGATTAAACTAACCAAATGTATATTAAGTAGTTCAAACTTGCCTCCACCTACCACAAAATTAAAATTCTGCTTAAATGTACAATTCAATAATAACGTGTCGTAATATTATGACGTGGACAGGAGCCATTCTGCTGCATAATGAGTACTTTCACATCTGATACTTTAAGTCCTCCTTGTTCATTATACTGCTAAGATTCTGAACACAGGACTATATGTAATTGAGTATTTCTACTTTTTATTTTCTACTTTTACTTGAGTTTAGGATCTAAGACAGAAATTTCCAGGGATATTACAATTATATTATCAACAAAACAGTTATAAGTTCTGATTTATTTTACACAGCAGTGTTGCATTAACATTTAACTTAATAAGAAAAAGAAAAATGGGCTAGGAATTTGACCATTTTGCTTTGTGAGTATGATATATCTCATGTAAAATAAACAACTGAATGACAGACACAGTGCACTTTTTACACTTACAATTGTAGCTTGTGGAAAATAATTGGCCTACTCCAGTTTGACCAGAAGATGGAGCTAAAAGACTTGTAAGAAGTTAGTTCTACTGTGCAGAGCCAGCTCTCTATGTACACAGTCTATGACAAATAGCCACCAGATGACCAGGATACAAGTTTCTATGAAGGGTCACATGGCAGTTATTCCAGTATGTGAGATTTAAAGCTCCACTGTACAGGGACTATGACAGCTTGAAAAACAAGTGTGAGAAATTGTATGTATGAAGTATTCATGATTAGCTGATTAGCCTATTGTACTGTGTGACACTTGGGTCATTGCGACAATGATAAAGCATTACAGGATATACCCTTTACAGGAATTTTATAAAGGTTTCACTATATTGAAAATATGTTAGATTTTCTCTGCTACGTTAATTTTTAATTTATTAGCCTATAATTTAGGATGACTTACAAAAGGTGGGCAATGAATTTGCACAGAGCGTTGAAGTGAATAAACTGAAAAACATTCACGTTTCACCAAGACAGCCAGAGGAAGACCGGAAGTATGAGGAGTTTGGCTTCAAAGTAATAGCAAAAAAGTAGATGTTAATTATTTATCCTTGTAAGGAATTTATCTACCTAATCTACCTAGCTAGAGTGTTATTGAAGGCATATTAGTCTCTTTCTTAAGGACACTTAGAGAGCTTGAACCCTGGCTGTGTGGTTATTATGGCTACAAGACGCCCCTATTGATTTGTTTTGGTGCAGACAGACAACCACAATATGTGTTAAAATGTTTTCGGTTTTATTTATTTTTTTTTTTTTACATATCAAGCAATGGGAGTAACCTCTAATCTACCAGTAACCAGTATCCATCTAGATAGATACGGTTATAGAGAACTTTTAGTACTTTGTAGACCTTTATTTTGAAAGATCGTACAGGAAACCAGTTTTTAGAGACGCTCCTTGACAGGTGTTGTCAGTGTGCCTCACTTCACTTGGAGCAGAGGAGCTCAGCATTGCGCAGAGTATGTAGCCGAAACTACATCAGACTGTGGTGCTGAAGTTTTTGTCCGTTTTGGATCTGAAGTGATTTCTTCTTTTACATTTTCAACACTTTCAACATTTAGAGCTGCTCTTCGACACTCAACTTGTTCGGACCTAAATGACAAGTAGGCAGCGAAACAGAAGCACTTAGTGATACTCGGGGCACGATGGAGAGCAAGGGATTACTTCGCTGTAAGATTGTGGTAGTCGGCGATGCGCAGTGTGGCAAGACGGCTCTCCTTCACGTTTTTGCCAAAGACTCGTACCCGGAGGTAAGAGACAGTATTTCATAAAGATAAACACGAGTGATAAGTTCAGGACAGGTGCGTAAAGTCCCTGAAACCGTATGGCACGACAAAGTCTCCATGCAGCCTGTCATCAACTTCAAAACCTGCTTATATCATCTAAATTAAGGGAACTGACTGATGATACACACGTTTTAATTATATCTATTTATTTTAATGTGGTTTTGCTTCTCTCTTTTTGACGTGCTGTAAATTAGACCGGAATGTTGGCCAAAGGTGATTTCTTCAGACAGGTTATGTCGTTTTTTAATCATAAAATTTAGCTTGATCTTTGTGGTTTATTATAATGTAAAAACTAGATTAAATCAAGACCCTTTCACGCTTCAGACTCGTGCACATTCAGTGCCCAGTTGCCACAGAAAAATCTGGGCTCTATGAGCTTTTGCGCTTTTGCGCATCGCGCGCGTCAGCGGCTGTTACCGCCGGTCTGTGTCGGTGCAGTCGGGTCTGTAAATACTGAAACATCACTAGTTTGACCACAGCAACTATAGTTTCAACACCTTCGCCTGTAAGCAACACACTGAATCACCTTCTGTCTTTCCACATTGTGAGACATGCGAAGAATTAAATGTGCAATTATAATGTTTTCATTTGGGACTAAAAACTCTAAATGTCTAATGATATTAATCAAGAGAAAACTATTCACAAAAGAATCTGCTGGACTAGTTAATCTTAAAGATTTAGAGCATAAAAATAACACAACACATTAGCTAATCAATCTGAAGTTATCAGGTAGGTACAATAAAGGACTCTACACTTAAAGCTTAAATATTTGGCAGCTAACATACACTGTTCAATGAGCATTGGACATTTTGGACAGATTAATACAGTGTCATTAAATCTGTGTTGTGGTTTTGCCTTTGCTTACAGTATGTTGATGACAATACAGTTTCAATACATTAACAACAGGAAAATTGGTATGGATGTTGTATGAAAGATAACATAAATACAGTAAACTGTCTGTTAAAAGAAGAAACCCAGATGTGTTGAACTGAAATATCTTCTGTACTTGTAGAGTTTATTTTTCAATTGAAACTCTTGAACTTTTTAAGGGTAATGAAATCAAAGCTTGTTGACCTAAATTTCTGAATTTCGAAATAGGTCAAAGCTCAGAATTGGCCTCATCTACTTTCCACACACGCATACACACACTATCTCATGCCTCTGATGTTCATGAGTGCGCTATCATCTGCACTACAGCTGACTGAAATAATTACTACCTTACATTATCTTGATTTAAATTAAATCTTACAACGTACACAACACCCCTGTGAGCTTTGATCTAATTTTAGCCACACGTGTCTCATTTCAGAATTATGTTCCCACGGTGTTTGAGAATTACACAGCCAGCTTCGAGATCGACAAACAGAGGATCGAGCTCAACATGTGGGACACTTCAGGTAAGACGAGCTTGGGTTTGGTGTCATCCTTTGTGTGGCAAGAAGATTATGATGCCAATGTGATGAGAGGCGAGCCGCATCATCAGCCCATGAAGAAGTTACTGTAACAGGCGCTCCAGATTGGCAAACAGCTGACTCCTTTGAGTGTTCAACAACATCCGGGCTGTGGGCCAAAAACATTAGCAACCACAGATTGAGTGTGTCAGGATAATCTGAGTAGCCTACTGAGTGACATTTCTGAAATGTTTTTAACTAATTTAATTCAGTTTTAGATGATTTAGAGTCACCATTAGCAGACATAGAGACTGTTTGCGTTCATGCAGAGTTTATATAACTTCAGTCCTGTCATCACCTTTAGAGTTTTGAACAGCCGCTTCAGAGTTATATCAGCTCTGTGAGAGGATAAACAACTTGTCATTCAACACTTGCCTGCTCCAAGTACCTGTCACAGCATAGTCATCACTTCTGAACACTGTAAAATTGGCTGCATTCATTACTTTATGACAATTTGGCACCATGATCAAATCCATAGCCGGGTTTCCAGTGTTAAAACAATTTGATTTTGTTATTTTGACTTAACAAATGTTGATCGGTCCACTCGTAGTGCTCATACGGCTTTGAGGCAGCTGTTCAAAACTGTAGAGTTAACTCTAATATCAGAGGACTGATGTTCCAATGTGGATTTTTAGGCTGACAGTTAGGATTTTGCAGCTCAGAGTAATTTTGCATTTTCTAGACTAAACAGCTGAGAGTTTTTGGAACAGTCAGATTCTTTCAGTCTCTGTATGTAAGCTAACTTTCTCCCTTTGTCAGCCTTTAGGCCCTTTCGCATTTCATTTCCACTTACGTAACAACACCCAAAAACTTGTTTTCGCACAACCACAGAGAGCAGCTTTAATGCGCAGCGTTCCATTAACCTCCACCCATGCAGATGTACAGAAAGACCAGCTAGACAAGCTGGAGATTAAGAGATGCAGCTGCTGAGGCTGGTGTTGCCTGTTGGTTTGCAGTGGGTGAGGCCACTCCGCTGTGTTTGAACAACACCCTCCAAAATTGCTGGTTGCTTCACGCACACACACACACACACACACACACACACACACACACACTTACACACACACCTTTCTCCCACTGAGCTGCGTGGTGGATAACAATTACACTGAAGGAATGCTTAAACAGTAATTTACTCCACCACACAGAAAAATTCAATTCATCTTTTTGTGTGAAGCACGTGCCTTTCAGGACTTTATATCTCCTTGTATACAATAGAGGCTGAACATAGTGGACATAGCGATTCAAGGTGTGAATGTGTGTACCTTCATGAGTAAGATGTAAAGTGTTTTCTCAGCAAAGCTTCACTAAACCTTCTCCATAAATAAATTTAACAAAAATCTATTTCTATCTGAGCGTGTGCTACTGTGAAAGAAAAATAGGTTTTACTTTTAACAAGGAATACTTTTAAAATGGTTTATGGGAGAATGCACACCAGCCAAAGGGATGTTTTACAATCTGGCAGCCCAAATACTGAATTTATGAATGTCTTTTTTACTGATTTATTAAAGCAATAATAACTGATTTATTACTGTTTATATAACAAATTGCTATAACCTAGAAAGTATGCTGAATTGTACTTAAAGTTGTAGAGAGAACAGTAAAGAAAGGACCTTCATGCCAGGGCTTAAAGGAATAGTTTGACGTTTCGGGAAATACGCTTATTTGGTTTCTTGCCAAGAGTTAGATGAGAAGACTGATACCACACATGTCTGTATGGTAGATATGAAGCCAGCAGCTGGTTAGCTTAGCTTAGCATAATGACTGGAAACAACGGGAAACAGCTAGCACGACTCTGTCCAAAAGTAACCATATCTGCCTACCAGCACCTCTAAAACTGACAATTTGTGTAAGTCACTGCCCTTGGCGAAGAAATAGTTTGGCACATAACCGCTCATAAATCCACAACTTCTTGTTTTTACACTTCGGTTTTTGTACCGACTAAACAAACGAGATATAACATGTTTATTAGTAAGCTTTACTGTGTGTTCAGACACAACACAAAGCGAAGTTTAGAGGTGGCACACAAAGACAATGGAAAGACGCAATTAGACTTGAATTCGCTAGCGCGGCGCAAATTGATTTGAAGAATCTTGTTTGCACAAGTTGAAAACATTTCAACTTTATCAACAAATTCAAGCGTATCCCAGGGCTTTATGAATCTGCTTCATCAACGTACAGAGACGAAAACAAAAATAAGAGAGCATAACGCACAGGCACACACTCACAGATATGGTCAGTACATCCGTTGCTAGCAAGCAGCTAACGTCCGTTGCTAGCTAGCAGCTAAGTCGACTTCTACAGTAAAGATCTTCAGCACATGTAAAAACTAATCTCTAAGACCAAATCTTTAAACTGCACTGACTATACTGAATCACCATTGACTGGTTGAATATTTTAGCTTTTAGCTATTAGCGAATAAACACAAACCGCCCAGCGGTCAAATTCGCACAAATTGTGCTTTCTGTCTGAACACACCTTTAGAGGAGTTGGTAGCCAGGTATTATTTAACCTTTAGACAGAGCCAAGCTAGCTGTTTCCCCTGTTTCCAGTCTTTATACTCTGCTAAACTAACAGCTTCATATTTACTGTACAGACATGCGTGTGGTCATCAAACTTACTTATTAATCTCTGGGCAAGAAAAGCAAATCAGCGTATTTCCCAAAGTATCAAACAATTTCTTTAATAGAATTAATTGTATTTCTGTCAAAACCAGGACTTTGAACAGTCTCGATTATGGCAGGTGATCCATGTCTGACCTGAGCTGTATTCCTCCAGCTCTCCATAAGCCGCTGAGAGGAGACGTATGCGTTGCCTTGCAGCGTCCCTGCGAGCTATTCTGGGTCTGTCTCAGGAGACAGGTGCATCGGCACCTACATCAGTATTACCACAATTCCCCCTGGTACCTGCCTCTTCTTACTAATGACTGAATAGTGGGATTACAGTCACTTGGAGTGCTTACAAGGATGGTTTTGTGTGTGTGTGTGTGTGTGTGTGTGTGTGATGCTGTAACAGAGGCTGTAATACCCGTGGGTTTTCAACTTCTGTTCTTACTTGCTATTTCTTATGCAATCACAATTTTGTCTGAGTATGTACATATTCCTGCTGTTATGTGTGTAGTCACAGGCATGTGCAGGCATGCGTAAGAGACAGCAAGGCAAATGTTTGTTAGCATTCAGTTTGTCCGTGTATGTGCCGGTGTGTGGCATGCCAGCGTGTGCAGTTTGCATGACAGCAGTAAGCGGTGGGAGTGAGGCCGTGGCTGAAACTCAGACATCGAACAAGCATTATAAAAAAATATGTAGTGTTTTTATCACCAAGTAGTCATAACAGTTTAATTTTGAGTGTTTGAAAGGACAGCAGCTGGGGAGAAGACAGGGTATAAAGCCACAATAACAGGCTTCATTCAGCGTAAAGTTTCAGACATATATAATTAAGAGAATGTTTGATTCATACTGCCGACAAAGTGCTACCAATTGAATGTCAAATTCACTAAGGAAGTGCCTTCTAACAAAACAGATTTGTTGTGAGTGACTTCAGAGCACCAAAGGACGCAAATACAGATGATAAAAGAGCACAAACCCATCACAGATTTTAAGATATAAGGCCACAGCTCCTGTGTGGATAAGAGATAAGGAGAGAAGGAGCATGCTGAGTGTTGTTAAGTCTTGCAGAGAGGAGAGAGTGTTAGACGAGGTGCCAGAACGAGCCTCCGAGCTGCCCTCTCACTGTGCAGAAACAAACAGTGGATTTAATTAATCAGGCACTTGCCGTGTGACCAAACACTTGCCCCCTGTCTCCTTCATTCTTCATCTTGCTACACCACCCACTTGTCTCTTCAACCTCCTTCCTCTTTCCTCTACATCCTTGCATGCTTGTTTTCAGACTCCCTGCCTCGTAGGTTAAACTCTATTTCTCTTTCTTTCTTCCTGCCTCGGTCTGTTCTGTGTACATCTCTGTAAGCCTTTGTTCTTCTCTCAATCTTTCCGCCATCTTCACGCTGTGTTGTATGTGACACTGAGTCGAGATTAAGATCAGAACAATGCGAGTCAAGATTCAAAGTGCGGTCTTGGCTTTGGAGACAAACCAGCCTCACCTCAAGGCCCATTTACAAGCTGTTCTGGAGCTTTTGATCGTATCACATGATCTTCCTCAGCTGAGATAGTTTGCACAGCTGTCATTGAATTGTAGATGTTCAAATATCCATTTCTCTGAGCACTTTAAGGACTTTTCATCTGTGTCGGCTTAAAATTTGGGACTCAAGAGAGTCAAGTCCAAGACAAATACTGTGCTAGCCATTAGTAATTCAGCAGTAATTATGGTAATTTGATTAAATTCAAATTAATGTAGGAATATCATGTTGTAAGCACAATATAAATTAAAACAATAAAGGCCTTAAAACGAGATTTTAAATCCCCTCTACAAGACAAGGCCTCAAGATTAGGTAATAATATTTCAGTTTATATTGTGCTTTAGTGGTGCATGCAGTATTAGCAAACTAATTTTGCAAATAATAAAATGCCCAAAACTGCCAACTGGAGCCTTCCTGCCCCCTGACGGCCTGGGGTCCTGGGGCAGCTGCTTGCTTTCCCCATGTGCAGTGGCACGTGTTTTTCTCCGTCTGCGTGTTCTCACTCAGCCTATAGACTTTACACTGGGACGATGTCACGCAAGTAAAACCAGCTTTTCTTGACTCTGGGAAGGTTTTGAAAATGTAAAACCAAAACCTTCATGGTTTAAAAATTCATAATAGAGTAATAATTGACCTTTTCTGCCGTGCAAGGTGTCCTGTCAAAGGCTTTACAAACATCTCTTTTATAATGGCAGTCAATGGCGAAAATGCTTTTTTTTTGGTCTGCAGGGGGATTTTTAATTGCAGTACTGCGAGTGTCCACTGGGACAAATTGACAGCAAGACTGAGTGGCACCATGTCCAGCTCATGTGAGCCAATTTTTCTTTGGGAGGTTTTTCCCTGAGCAATCAGCATCGAGTGGCACATCCATCCTGCCTACGTCATTTGCGGAAGCTGTAGTAGCAAGCAGCAGGTCACGATTTTGTGGCTCTGGCACAAGAAGATAGTATCCTCGATCTTAATCCCGCCTACAAAGCTCTGATTGGCTTTTTGAATATATGGGCGGTGATTTGGAGGTCTTGAACCAGGCTAGTTCTTCCCAAAATCCATCAATCGAACCCTCAACCCCTTTACTTTATTTTGTATTTGCATATAAGTTTCCCTTTTGTACTGCTCTGTGCTGTATGGTGCTGATGTTGAAAAACAAATGTGTATTTGAAATCAAAAGCCTGTTGGGAAGCACTTAAAAATGAACAAAATAATTTTTGCTCATAACAAATTACTAAAGTAATAAGCTTCTGCAATATTTTAATGTGCAATGGACCTTGTGGAGTCATCACAAGGCATAGCCACCATAAAACAAAAAAAACAAATTAGTCTCAAATTGCAAGCATTGTTGATTATGATGACACAGCAGTTGTGCAGTGAGGGATCTTTAGTTTCCGAATGATGAAAAATAACAAGACGGAGAACTTAAAACCTGATCCCAGCCGACCTCATGTGCTATAACAGTTTCCATGTCTCGATTTGCCCTTCTCTGCACTTTTTCCTTCCTCTCTTTAATTTCATTCATTCTTTCTGATATCCACTCTGGCTGTCAACCCCTCGCCGGTCTCTTCTCTCTCCAACAAGTCAAGGTCAGGAGTCCCACTGTATTGGGGCACTGCCCTCTCAGCACTCTTACACTTGATTAGCTTACCTTGCGTTTTCCTTGTCTGTCTCTCTATCTGTCTTTGTGTCTCTCCTCCAATTTTCACTCAATCTTTTTCTCATTTCCTCTGTGACAAAAAAGAAAAGACTTGCAGCTGAGTATAATTTCGCCATTGATTGATCTGTTTCTAGCTGACCATCCTGCAGCATAGCAACAAATGATCTTTATCCAGCACGCACGTATGAAGTGATTTGCGGATGACTGTGTGCCACTGGTCCCCCAGTGTGATCTTCTTATTTATTCCTTTTTTGCACCAGATGCTTTCCTCCTGCATCGATTGCCCTCTCTGACTGTGTGTTAGAATCAGAGCCGTTCTAAACTTGAGCTTTTCACAAGCATCGGCTCAATTATCAACCAATTTGTCAATGTAAGGCTTAAAAAGGTCATAAATTAAATTAATATATAGACTCCAGGGGTGACCTTTACATTCTTAATTAATCGTCTGGTGCTAATTATGAATATGCCCTAAAATCACTTTTTTTTTCTAGAATCCAAGGTAATTACATATCATGTAATAATATTAAACTTGGCATTAAAACAGACTTTGTCCTGGTTCACCTTCTAACTTTATGAGTGCGCATGTGAATGACTTGTCAAGCATGAAAGTACAGAGGTGGTAAAACAAGATTTTTTTGGGCAAAGCACATTGCACAATAAAAGGAGGTTATTTCTAAATGTATGGTATACTGTAGCTTCTATTCCACTCACAAGTGGAGTTATGAGAAACTGTAGATTTTAACTGTAGATTTGAACATAGTGAAGCATTTAGCAGCTAAAGAGCCAGATATTTTCCTCAGGGGAGTAAAACAGAGCTAAAAGAGAGTGAATATTGGACTTACAATCATCGGAAACACAACTCCAAACAAATGCTAATGTGGCTCTGTCTGCCTGATTTGTAATCAGACAGCTATTTGCCATTTAATATGTTTGCCATATCAACTTAAGGTGATAATATGTCAGTGTTGTGTTTATAGCTTGTTTCCGCTGCCCCCAAGCAGCCAAACAAATCTGTAATTGCAGGTTTAAAGAACTTTTTTAAATTAAGCTGGTTTTAGCAACATAATTCACATAGTGACTAATTATGCTGAATAATTAGCAACTCCACAACATAACTGTTTTGTCCATGATGCGGTAACACACATAACAGGGTTTGAAAATAAGGGTTTGAAGTTTAGTTGTCAGTTTTCTTGGCTGGAGTCATAAAGAACCAGTGACTGTTGCTGCAGAGAAATTACATTTTGGTTGAGTTTATTTTCCTTCTGTGGCTGGCTGATGACAAAAAGCAGTTGTTGTTGTTGTTGCCGGCTGCAAGCATACTCCTGCCACCAAAACACAAGCCTCCAAAACATTGAGGTTTCACAGCCGAGCATGTGAGAGCGTGAGGTAAGAGTCGATAAAACAACCGGCTCAACCTGCAGTGTCACACCTTAAAACAGTCAGCAACGGAGGAATGCATTGAGGTTTGCCGCCTTGAACTCTGTCCTCCAGGCAGATTCCTGTTCAGAAGCATGTAACCTGAATTGTGTGACAAGTCAATAAGAACATCTCCGTTTTTAAACACACACACGGATGCTCGCTTGCGCACACACTCACTATACACATGCTGCTCTTTCTGTCACGAACTGTGCAAACATCGCTGGCCCTGGAAGCCCTTTAAAGACCCCTGTTGCATCCATCCTTCCATCCCAGGTCGACGAAGTCTGTGGCTGAGATTGCCTTAACAATCCATCATTCATTCATGAGCAGCTTTTATGACCCCAATTACATGTCGGCTCCTTGAAAGCACTACCCAGATGTGCTCTGAGCAAGCATCTGTGTGTGAGTGGCACCTGGCTCCATGACAGAAACGAGTGGAGTAAATAGTGTTGCAGCATGTCTGAGACTTTTTGGATAGAAATGCAGATTGCGCACGGGGGGGGGGGTTAGTCCACTAAACATGCGCAGGGGTGTGTATGTTTGTATGTATGAGTGTCAGTAAGCATATGAGTAAGTGCTCTGAGAGATTAGAGCAGTGGGAAAATATATAAATAGAGACAACAGGATATAGAGTCAAAGTGGAGTGCTGAGTTTTAAGTGCTCAGAGTCATGAACAGGAGAGTGTGGACTAATGAGTGTCAGTAGGTTTTCGTGGTGCGAGCCTGTGCCCCAGTCATCCAGGTCTGATTCTCCTCTGCTCATGCAGCCCATTAGAAGATCAAGGGTACATTGAAAATCAATGGCCTAGATGCGTCTCCACTCTCGTTCCCAGGGGACACCCGGGTCTGTCTCTCAGCTACTGGTGCATGCGTAACTGCGCAAGAGAGACAGCAAGTCTGGATGAACATGCACACAGTAATGCTAACTTTTAGATATCGCTTTTACACTTTTAAAGACTCTTTAGCATCAACAAAATACAGACTTGTGTATTTATTATTTATTCAGAACTTGTTTAAAACTTATTCAATTCTTACTCAAACTCTACAACGCAGACTAAGCCTCTTCATCTTCCATGTTCTAAAAATGTGATTTCCATTTTCATTCAGATACAGAGGCGCTGGTTTGTGTCCACCATTCACCATCTATGTGTTTTCTTCAGCAGACAATAAGCAACCAAACCTGACATGTACCACAGCATTTAGCTGGAGAGTATAATCTGCTTGCTCCATTGACAGAAAGTCTATATACTCTTAGAGCCAGTTAGTTATCCATACAGTTATTTTTCTGTATTTTCTGTCCATTTTACTGTCAGAAATGTAGAGTAGAGTTGTTTGCTTTTACTTTACCTACTCAAATTATCCAAATTATCTTTCAAATATGTCTACTTTACATAAACTCCACAGAAGCGTGTTCTAAAAGGAACAGAAAGAGTTAGTCCGTGATAAAAGACAGGCATAACAAACTCAAAACAAAAACAACAACACATAAAACCCAAACGAAACTCTTCACGTTTGCCAAAAACATAGCAATAGCTCCCTCGCCAACACTAACACTTGCAAGGAAAAAGAGGGTGAAATGAAACAGGCCGTCATTCGTCATGTTTTAGACAGTGGTTTAAAGCCATAATGGCTCAGTTGTTACATTATGTGACTGGAAAAAAGTAATTAGATTTTGTAGTGCACTTTGTTTAGACACAAAAACACACACAGAGGGCACTCAAGGGGTCTATCCATCCACTTAAGACCCTCTCTATCCCTTATCTATAATGCAAGTAGCTATGACCACTCAATTCAACCCGCAACACCTCAGCCATTACTGAGCTGGATGCTGGTGACCCTATTTCTACTGCATTGCGATCTACTGTAATTTCTACTGTGCAGCACTAGTGCGTCCTGGTTTTTATGGTTCTATATTTTTGTTTTAGTTAAATGGCTTCAGTTCATCACAATGGTGAGAATGGATTCAGTGATCACAAACAAACCCAAACTTTTAGCTTTTTTAACTCCTTTTACTTTCTGTGCTCACGCGCTAACTAGTTTTCACAAATTCTTAATTGTAATTCATGATGTTTGGTCTATTGCTACTCCTGAGTCCTGGTTGGGAATCACTGCTTTAGTTTATAAACAGCTTTGTGGTAAAACTGTGTTTGCAGTGGTGGTTGCATAAAACCATTATAATTTTCCTAGCTAATGTTTTTGTTACTGTTATCATAAATGTAAATTTGTATGTACATGCAGTTTGTTTTAACTCTCAGTGTCAGATTTTTTAGTAGATTTCGCTTTGTTTTTTCATTTTTTCTTTTCTATTGGCTGTGTGGCCTTGGAAGCTCTTATCTAGCAGGTGAGGTGAAAGAGCAGCCGAAATGAAATGTTTGCTCCCGCTAAACAAGATATATGGATCAGAGGTTCATGCATTCTCTGGGTTTAAAGCTCAGAATCAGCACTGCACGCAGGAACATAAGGCTGCTCAGACAGCATATAAAATCACAACAGGCAGCTGGGAGGTTTAATGTGAAGGGGAGATGCCCAGATGTCAGTCTGTTCCCTCTGTCATTAATTTTAAGGAATCCTGCAGGATTACTGCTGATTTCAGGAAAAACTCTGCTCACTGTCAGCGCTCTCCCTCTGTGCCTACTGAATTAGAAAAATCACGTTGAATTTTTCACTGTAATCCAGCCTGGTGTTCTGTTACAAGTCCCACTCTAAATTAAAAAACTTTAAACACTTAAGTCAGACTTGAGTAACCTGATTAGACAGAGCCGGAGTGAACTTTAGCCTGATGGCTCTGGCTGAGGACATTCAACAATTCCAGTAAACAACACAATTCACTACCAGTTAAACAACAAAGTCATAACCTGAAGATTCCCAGAACAGATTTTAGTCAACCATATACAAGTGTGTGTGTGGTATAGAAAATCAAAACCTATTGTCACATTGTTGACAAGCACTTTGTGCAATGTCTGTTTGCCTCTTGATATGACTGGCAGCACCAGCGTCGCTCATTCCTTCATGCTGCTTTTCACACCATTGTTTAGTATTCAAGCAGAGGAGTACGCATGACAACATGAACATGACGTTCAACAGCACTTATCCTCTTGAGTTTTGTGAGCGCGCTTTTGTTTAATTGACTTTGGTGACATTTTATATTAAGTGCTACAGTTTAACATATCATAATCACATTGTGAAAAATACTACTAGTTTAATGAAATGGATAATGACTAATGAACAAGAACAACACCTTTAACATCATGTAATTTTGATTCTGATGAGATTTTCACATTAAAATACTGCATTCATCTATATAATGCCCCTTATGTTAATGCTTAAAAATAAAATACAGTGAAACCAGGCAGTCAGACTCACATGTGGTTCCAACTATAGATCAGATGCAAAATGTGACAAAAAAGCATCTTAACTAAATAAAGCTTTTTCTGGAGCTTTCAACCACATCTCACAGTCTTCATATACGACCAACTGTTGCCACGAGTTCCATACTTGATTCACGTGATTACAACTGTGGCGTCTCCATGGCAACTAAGCAAACTTCATTCTCCGATGAAGACCATGAGATGGAGGTTGAAAGCTCCAGAAAAACCTAATAAGTGGACTTGAGTTTGTCTAACTGCTATTTCCAAGGTCAAGAATGAACTTTTACACCCAACAGATGCAGAGTGTTTCATTAGTATGTTAAAGGGGTATTGCAATGATTTGGTATTATATCAAGTCAGGTCAAAATCAAAGCAGAGGAGGTCGAGGCTTTCAGACATAGTCAAGCTCCAAAAACACTGGACCCCACATTTCCCACAATGCAACTGATCTGACACATATTTTGTGGTACCCTCCCTGTCTTTAACTTCACGCGGCCAGTTTGTCACGCAGGTGTTCTGTTTCTGTAAATGTGTACTCTCCATGCCCGAGCCGAGATAACCTTGATGACTTTTAGGGATTTTTTTTTTTCTACACTTGACAAAGCTCCTCCAGAACCACAGAAGACATTACACAACTGTTCATTCACAGGCTGAGTAGTACGCCACATAACTAGTAAACTGATCTTCCCCCTTTAACTTAAGGTTTTAGTTCCGCTGAGACATCACTCCTGAGAAGAAACACCAAGACACTTACTCATTACCTCAAATAAACTTCCCATTGTATAACAAATCCATTATATTATCTGATCTCTCATGGTCAATAGGTGGCTTGTTTTAATCACATGGCAAACAAAATGAGAGAATGCAGAAAATCTATCAGGCATAACACCTGCATTTTGAAATTATGTGAAATTTGAATGCAGTTCTGTACAGGCAGAGAGAGACAGAGCAGCACAGTGTCTGCTCTGCAGGGTGCCTCAAAGTGTTTATGCATATATGCTGAGTGATTATGCATGCTGTGTGTGTGTGTGTGTGTGTGTGTGTGTGTCTAGTGTACTCTATAACTGTGTGATAATCATCTGAACGTACAGGCTGATTTCTCTGCTATTTACCAGACAGTCGTATTGTCCCCACATTTCACGCAGCATGAGTGTGTAGCAATCTCTGTGGGTGGAATTACTGATGTGTTCAGGTGGTGGAAGAAAATACACTAATCAATAGCATTCAATTTTACTGCCGTTCCCTCTCTGGATGTATTTCAGGGATTCAGACCTGGATGGAAACCCAAATAAGGTGTTATTTCTTCAGGAGGGCATGACTGGGACAAACAGGATTTTAAAATTAATGAACATTACTGCGCCGTGATGGAAGCTGGCAGACAAAAATGTCATGAGAGAGGATTAATACTGATTTTCTGTGCAAACATCTCAAGGTGTGTTTGTGTTCCTTCTGAATCATGCAGAGCCTTGAATACTGAAAGATACGACATGCAGTCTTATCAGTCACTTTACAGCTCTGAGCTTGACTAACCAAAGAAGTTTCCCAAAATACAACAGTGGATGTTTAATAATGACTTTAACAAGTTCAGACAAAATGAAAAAAAAAAGAATATATCTCCGGAGCATTAAAAAAAAATCACTGAAAAGATTTACCATATTTAACATAGAATAGATAATATGCCTCCCTTCATTTCATAATTAAGAAACCTGCCCAGTGGGGCTCATTAAAGGTCGCTCATCAAGAAACTTTACTTCATAAAAAGCTTTTGTTCCTCGAAGCTGAACTTGCAGTACGGTCTGGAATATACAGACGGGTGACAAATGAGTGGAGAAACGTAACAAATGCAGACGCTTCCACACAAGCGTCACAAGTGTCACGCAAAGGTTTGATGCGTGTGATAATGATGTGGCCTTCAAACTCACCAGATCTGAACCAAATTGAACACCTATGAAAGGTTATATAGGGATATACTGTTGTGTTCATCTTTATCCTGGTTATTTGTGCCTCGAGTTTAGAATGAATACGTGCCTGCATCCACTTAGCACTGGATAATTATTTTCTTTTGTATTGTACATACTCCATTGATTTAAGAGTGTTTATTTGCCATAAACAAAACCTTGAACTATTCTAGTGTACAGACAAAACAAAAAAAAGGCAAGATGGCCTATTTAACTAGTATTTATTCTGATTTCTCCATTATTATAAATATACAGTACAGGAATTGTTAGTGTTTAGTGTGAATTTAAATTAATAATTTAAATGATTTAAATGTATAACTTTATTGTTATATTCTTTATAATATGTTTGAGGATGTATGCGCTGCATTTAGATTCTGGCTTGTGTTTATTTCTGGGGTCTTGTAGGCCCATGCAGGCTGGGCATAGTTGTATGCATGACTTAATAATAAAGACATCAATGCATCCATATGTAATCTTATACATAAAGTATAGTCACCTCACATTTTTCTCTATAATGATAAATGTATTTTTTAAAACATCAGGACTTGACATTTTGTTTCTCGTTCTTTTTGTATGTCTATTACTTAAACTAGTCAAAAATGGACTGTTTTCAATGAACGCCTGGTTAGATGTTGCTGGTTTTTGTAGCTATTTTCAGCGTAATTATTCGGGATTCAGATGATTTATTTATTAAAAACTGTGATAAGACTATTTTTGGGTTGGTAAGGGATTCAAAATGTTGATAATTTGGTTGATCGTCCAATCGTAAAGAGCAGCACACACCGGCAACATATGACACCCATTGTTTTCTATGTGCTGCCCACATTGACCCAAGATGATGTGCGACAATTCGTCAGAACGCATCACTGTCCTATTTCCCAGTATCGACACGCGTCAACTCTCCGGTAGAGCTGAAACGATTAGTCAATTAATCAATTAGTCAATCATCAGAAAATTAATCAGCAACTATTTTGATAATTGATTGAGTAAAGTCATTTTCTAGGCAAAAATGCCAAATATTCTCTAGTTCCAGCTTCTCAAATGTGAGGATCCGCTGCTTTTCTTTGTCTTTTATGATAGTAAACTGAATCTTTGTGTTTTGGACTGTTAAACAAAATAAGCAATTTGAATATGTGACTTTCAGCTCTAGAAAATTGTGATAATGAAAATAAGTGTTAGTTGCAGAAAAGTAGCAATTCTCTGAATTGGCACATCCTGCCTACTGTACGTTTTTTCTTTTGTCTTTATGAACGTGTTCAGTGAACGCAACGCTTCGTGACGCACCCAGTGTGTGCTGCACTTAAGCCCACTGTTTTTAAATGCATGAGGCAAAATTAAAGGATCTCACTGAAGGGATCATATGTTAGTAACAGGGACAGGATATACAAACCTAGCCACTCCTGTAAGGCAGCCCTGTGTCATGTCATTGAGGTGGATTATATACCAGCTTCTGTGCATTTACGTTTTCAAAGCATGTGGTTGGATGTGGCGTCATGTGTCACATTACTGTAAGAAACAGTCTTTTGGGAGGACAAACATCTCTAAGCAGCCACTGAATCGAAGAGATGTATCCGTCAAAAGCAGCACACAGGTGGAATACACAAAATGGGTGTGGACGGTGGATGCTTACCAGTGTGTTGTTGTGAGCAACCAAACAGACAAGAGGAAAAAGGAAATACAGCTTTTTGTAAGCATCAAAAGCATGACAAACCCATGTGGAGTCACAGTGTGGTGTTGCTGTTTCCCGGAGTGTTGTGCGTCACTGTGCCAAACGTACAGCAGCCACACATCTAACACTAATTTGACGTCTCATTGGCTCCTTTTAAGTAAAACTTAAATATACATGTATACCTGTATGAGATCTCTTATATCCTGTATTTTTCATTTGTAGAAACTTTAGGCAGGATATTTTAATTTCAGGCTAGTTTTGTTATTCTAGTAAATACTTCAAAAACTGAAGTAAATGATCTGTAAAACACTTTAAATCACACTCATATTTACCTTTGAGATAGCTGAATACATGCAGTACTCCAGTGGCTGAGTGTCTTTTTGAGTTTGCTCTTGATCAGAGGGTTGTAGACAGAGACAGATGGGCTGAAGTTTGTTTGTGCTGCTGCTACAACAGCAGGAATCTTCCCCTGAGGGCATCATACTACAGGTCCCAGGGAGGGTCAAAAAAGCTCCCAGATCAATACACATTAGCTGCTGCTCGAGTGCTGAACATGGATTAGTTGACATCATTGAGGCTTGCAGTCTGTATGTGTGTCAAGAGAGTCAAGTAAGCACTACCATTATCCAACTATTATGCTAACACCAGTTTTATGAAGACTAGTGCAGCTGAATTCATTAATAAGCATGAATGATTTCTTGATTACATTTGAAGCACTTAATATATAAAACATATATAATGATAATAATGAATATGAAATTAGGCTGTAACCTTAGTGGCATCATAATGAGGATCACTGGTTGTATTCTGCACAGGAAACACCTTTATTGGAATAATTCGACACATGGAGCATTAAACGAATAGTTCTACATTTTGGGAAATATACGTATTCGCTTTTTTTCAAAAAGATAGATGAGGAAATTGATCCCACGCTCATGTTGGTGCGTTAAGTATGGAGCAAGAGCAAAGAGGCGATTAGCTTAGTTTAGAACAAAGACTGGAAACACGGGTAAACAACTAGCCTGGCTCTCTCGAAAGTTCAAAAATATGCACGCTAAAAAATTGTTACAGTGAACAAACAAGATAAAATCTGTTAATACTAAGGACAGGGCAAGGCTAGCTGTTTCCCCCTGTTTCCAGTCTTTATGCTAAGCTATGCTAATCACCCCCTGGTTCCAACTCTAGACTTAAACCTGCAATAACTGTCTTTTTGGCCACTTGGGGACAGCAGAAACAAGCTGTAAACACAATACTGACATATTGTCCTTATAAAGTTGTTTGGTGAACTTGTTAGCAAACAGTTGCCATCCTAAAAACACAGAAAAATACAGAATATGAGTCTGTTAAGAGGATGAATAAACAGTGAAGTCTTAAACCTGCATTCATTGATTTTTTTGGACACTTGGAGGCAGTGGATCAAGTTGTAAACACAACATTGACAAATTATGATCTTATACAAGTAGCAAACGTTAGCAACAAAACTGTTTATACATCGAGCAGATACGGAGTAACACTGATCATTTAGAGTGGTGTTTCTGGCCACCTGATGAATGTAAGTCTAATATTCACTGTTGTTTTAGCTTTATTTTGGTCTCCACTAACTCCTCAGGGAAATATAAGGCTCTTTAACTGCTAAATTCTTCACTATGTTCAGCTAGTCGCTAACTTTGTATATCTGCCACTAGGTGCTGAGCAGGTAGTGTACAGTGGGTTTATTAGAACATTTTCACTGTAAACAGCTGCCTGCTGCGGCCGAGAGACTAAACACTAAAGTTGTCAGGGTCAGGGTCAGAAAACCAAAGTGCCAAAAGACACTAAAACACTTTGCAGAGCTGAGTAAACCAAGTCGGGTGGTAATTCTCTGTGGGTTCCCCACTTTGAGCAACGTCTTTCACATACAAGTAGACATGTGATCCATTTATAATATGAAAATACTGATTATAGCAGCTTTAACCGCAGATGCTAAAGTGGTATCGACCTTTTCATCTAACTCGTGGAAAGAAAGCAAATAAGCAAAATTCCCAGAATGAACTATTACACGTGTTTTGTAACATCTGTACGACCTCCTGTATGTTGTCAGGATGGTTGATGATGCAAACCAAAAGCCTTTGACAGCTAAATTTAATGAGTCTTTTATTCAAAGCTGGTTTTGGAAGATATCTGTTTTTGGAACCGCTGATGAGAAGAGGAGAAGGACTCAAGTGCAGAGACTTGAATCTCAGGGGAGTCTTGATGCTTGTTTATTCTGGCAGGGGTAGGTAGACTGAATAGAGGAGGACTTGGCAGACCAACAAACAACTATATCACTGCTGAAGGAGTACCAACTAACTGAATACACCAGAGAAAAGCAATCAGCTGAACTCGATAGACAGGCTGCTAAATAAGCAGCCCACGTTGTCGGCCGGTCCTAAGACGAAGCAAACTGAAGAGCAGGTACCACATAGCTGCGTTAGGTAACACTGGGAGATGTTTGTGTTGATTAGACTGATCCCTGGTTTGCCGCCTGCAGGAGATTATGTTACTTTGATGCAGTGACAGTTGCAGAGTGCGTCACCTGATCAGGACCCTGGACAGTTCTTGCAAATCAAAACATTCGTGATCTAATTTACCAGTCGTGTTGTTGTCTAACTCTGTTATGTGACCTAACTTTTATAATGGAGAATACATTTCCACCTCCATTATTTCTGCCTGAAAAATTGTAGAAGAGTAGAATGAGGTTGTGTAAAATGCCTTTTTAAAATTACATTAAAGCATAATGGAGTTTCATTATGTTATCATTCAGCATTCTGTCGTGCCATCTTTTTTATTTTATTTTACTCCTTCTTGCCTCGGGAAAGATTGGGAGAAACTTAATTGTCTGGATCTGAGGTTTTATACTGAGAACACTGGAAACTGTTGACTCACATTTTATCCTCGCTGAAGTTATTTTTCAGCCTTTTCTCTCGACGAAATGTATGAAACATGCTTGAGCTGTAATTTCACAACCAGGAGTGAAAATATTTCTTCCTTGCTTTAACTTTAAGTATGTGGCAAGAAATACAGCAATGTGCCAGCAAAGGCAGAGAAGAAGAAGACTGTAGCTAGTGAGCATGGAAGTAAACAATGTTGGTTTTAAAATAAAAAAATCTGCTCTGAAAATGTTTTATGAGGAAGGATATATTGATATTTGAGAGTTAAAAAAATCAGGTAATGATATATCAGCCAATAGTTTTTTTTTTTTACATAAACACATAACAAACATTTTTGATAATGTTTTTTTGAGAACTGTAAGAAGAATTGATGACCAAGATCTGTGGGGATACTTTAAAGTTGAAAATAAATGCTCTCTCAAGGAAAAACTGTGTAATGGCAACGCTGTTTCTAAATTATGTTAAACACATCTTTGGTATTTCTGGACTGCAATTTCTTGTCACTTATCAGCTCACATGTACACTGACACTGACACATATCTGCAATAAGCTAATGTTTTCCGATATACTGACACAGACGATTTATTGGTCGGGGCTCTAACTGTTATGGGATTCTTTTTTCTTCCTTTTTGTGATGGCTGACACAAGTTTCAGTTGTCCGTCTTTGATAATCACCCAATTAGAGACATTGACATATGCCAGTCAGTCATATGTTTAAATGTGGAAACTGTAAACAGCTAACTGCTATCTTATGTTGGTTGTCTCTGGACGTGTAATAGCTTTAGGTGTGTGGGCGAATGCATCATTTGTTAAAGTATTTTGCCACAGTAGGCACGAGTTCTAATGATAGCAGCTGACCAAAAGACATTACTCTGCATAGCTCTAGCCTATATATGCCTGGTGTACTTGCAAAAGTGCTAAATAAGCAGCTCTGCAAATGACTTCTTTTACAGCGTCCCATCCTATTGCACAGATTAGGCCAGCAGTATTTCATAAATATAGTTTGCATGGCTTCAGGTGGGCTGAGACTAAGATCTCTTGTTGTTTCACTTACTGTAGGAGCCCTAACTAATTTAGACATGAATTATGATTTCACTCCAGGTATTTTTTCCCATAGTTTGTGGCATCGGCACAACAAACTAAAGAAAAAACACTAACATTTAAAAAAATGAAATGTCTGAAAATGGCTGCTCTTGCTGAACTTTCTCGACTCCTAGAGGAGCAACTCATGTGGATTTTTACGGAGACAAAGACTCAAACTTTTTAACACTACGGTTGATCACAGCTGCCGTCTGATGCAGAGGTGGAGCTGACAGTGTGAAGCTGAGCTGCAGCTGTTGGTTCACTGATGGAGACCTACGGGTGGTTTATGGGGACTGTCGGATACACTTCCACTCTCCCCTGCTCCCTTCGCCTTTTATTGAATTAATCATCCTCATTTTCTGTTGGATGTTAAGACTCGTTCTGCACCTAGAAAATGCTAAAGCACAAAAGTGAAAGTGTGTGTGAATACAGCATGTGTGAAACCCAGGAGCAGGAATTAGTCAGAGAGAGGGGAAAAATGGTTGTGGCCTTTAGTTTGACATTTTTGACCACAGCAACACTCGTGCACAAACATGTGTTTTGCTTTGGGGCCAGATTTTGACAGCTCGACACAAATTAGGGTGAATGCGGCTGCTTTTTTGGGTACACATACTGTACCTGTGCATTGCCCTCCAGGTGTGTTGATGTTGTGTTATCCAAATTCAAAACAACATGGTAGCTTAAAGAAAAATCCTTTTTTTTCTCCATAGTTTTGGCCATCCATATTATCGGTTATGATTTTACTCCCTGATTTAACTGCTAAAATGTGGAGACAATGCCAGACAGGCTGTTAACAAATCCCCATTTTCACCAGGTTATCTTCTTGTAAATCACTTATTGGAAAATGAAAACATACAGTATGTATGTGTAAGTATTATTACCCAAACTGTATGTTGTAAGCTGTATATTTACAATGCCATGGACAATTGTGCTGCGTTCATCTTTATTTTAACTTTCAAACCATTTTATGCAGATAATCAAGTTTAACTGGGGATTTGTTTACAACTTGGATCTCTTCTGTAAAGTTGTGCCAGAAAGCAGCAAAGTATACAGTCACAACAGATAAAAGGTGGTCAAAAATACAAAAATAAGGTTGGAACAAACAGTGAAATGGCAGTTAGAACATCTTCATCTGCAAAACCACAGTAATTTGGAGCTGTAGATCTGTTCACCTCCCTCATATATGAATGAATACATTTGTCTACAACACATCTCTGAGTGCAGGATGAATGATAAACATTTATACTAACATTTTACAGGAAAAGAGAGGTATTTTGATGTAAAAATAATACTTGTTTTGACATATTTATGGCATATAACAAATTAACTGAACAATTAACCCAGGGACACAAGATAACTTCTATGTGTGAGACACGTAAACATTATGAATTGTGTTTATGTTGTGCTATGTGCGTGGCAGTAACTCAGATTCAGTCGGGTTCTATGGGAACTTTCTGCCGAACACATTTTTGTGAAGTTGCTAAAGCCCTGTGCATGGTGACAAAAGCACGTAGTGTTGGAGACAATGACGGAAATGGAGAGGGAATGTTGTCCCCTCTGGATAGGAATGTGTCCCCTTGCCCATGTCACAATGCTCAATTCAGCCTTGGCCCCCGGCAAACAAACATGCCATTCTGAAATACCAGGTGACGCTTTGTGCGAGCCATTCATTATATCATTGTCACACGTCTGTCTGTTGGCTTATTCAAGACTGTCAGACGCACAGACCAGGGGTTGTGGACGAGGCCCCTCCGTTCGTTTTGAAAGCAATGAAACACACCCACTCATTGTCATCTGCAGAGTGGCTGAGTTCATGGTAATTACATTTAATCATAGTTATTACTGCAGAAGGTGCTCTGTAATGGTTCACTTTGTGATAAAAAAGTTAACTCTTCAGCAAAGTAACTAAATGACATACAATCCACCTGGAAACGTTGGTCATGTCTGTGTGTATTTTTTGCCCGCAGGTTCAGCCTACTACGACAATGTGCGGCCGTTAGCTTATCCTGACTCAGACGCCGTACTCATCTGCTTTGACATCAGCCGTCCGGAGACACTGGACAGCGTGCTGAAAAAGGTCAGTGTCACATTAAAAGAAGTGTGAATGTGTCCTAACACAGCTGAGATAGTTTTCATGGTACATTTTGTCTCTTATCAGGACGGCAGGCAACAGAGCAGCCTTAAAGGATAGGTTCTGATATTTTCAAGTCTTTCTTTATGCAATACTCACATTCCATGTGCACACTGAGAGAGTTATGGGTCGCTGAAATCATTTCTCCTCTCTATCCTAACCATGAAGCGATTCCTTCATAGCACAACTATGGTAAGAAATGGGGTATAAAATGTGAACAAATGTTTTTTTTTAAAACCTGCAATGGGGAGCAAAGCTAGCATGAGGCTGTAGCAGTCTGAGTTAGCCAAATCAAGTTGGTATCTTCATCTTGCAAGGAAACACTGTCCATGGAAACACAAATAGGGAAGTTACTCAACTAAACAGACTGTAACTTTGGAAAATGTCCACTCAATTTGGCTAACTCAGACTGCTGAAGCCTCAAAATAACTCTGGCTAAACTCAAGAAGGCATTTTTGCACAAACGAGGGCTGTGGATTTTGTTCTCCATTTCTTACAATGTAGTCACGCTTCGAAGGAATCGCTTCATGGCCAGTATGGAGAGGAGGAATGATTACAGCGACCATTATCTTCTTCAACATACACATGGCATGCAAATATACTGCTAAGATAGACTTGGAAAAATACAAACTTATCTTTTGAGGCTGTAATTTTCTTACAACGAGAGAAAAATACTTCCAAGTGTTGAGTAATTTAACCTGCATGCAACACAAACTAGTAGCATTTTAAATATTGATAAATCTTCATTTTCACCGCTAACGAACGTGTGAGTCGTGGACATCAAACATCAAGAGCGTTTGACCTTTCAGTCCGCTGACATTCCTGCAGCCGGCGCCATCACTCATCAATGACATCATCAATACAAGACAAAACACTTATCTTTCATGGTGGACAAATTCTCACATCCACAGGGGGTCCACTTGAGAACTAACTTGAACTTTGACCTCATTAGACGACCTAAGTTTCCCTTAGTAATAGCGGTGAATGAACTGGTCTCACAATGCATGCACAGGATGCCAAAGTGACATGTTGAGGGGTCACTATTCAAAGTTTAGAGACAAAATAAAGGGACTTATCTTTATCCTGTCTACTTTAAGTGCATAAGTATGGCAATGCGCCATCATGTCTTCTTTCCATTTATTCTGGGTTTTTTTTTAATCTTATTTCTTATCTGCAAGCTTCTATTCTCAAATAATGCCCTTGCAGTACGTAGCACTTTTTCTTCTGCCATTTCTGACAGCCTTCCTCCTAACCAGTTCTTGTGCCCTCCAATTTTCTTTTTAGAGGGACTATTCTTTCTCAGCATTGCTAAGCTACAAAAATACCCCTTGACTCCTTATCACTTCCCTATTTCCTTTTTGTATCCTTTGTTCTCTTCAGTCCAATCTCTCTTCAAACGCTCATTCAAATCTCCCATGTGAGGTTGTCTGTATATCTCTCTCAGCCAACATTACCCAACCAAAGATGTTATCCCAGTCTCTAACCGGCTATCACCTTTTTTTTAACGCTTCAACACGAATTTTCTTTTTTTTCATAACTTTGTGACCAGCAGCCTGCCAGCAGTCCTGCATCTCCTGCTTTCTATGTCTTGTTTGGATTGAAGGATCAGGTTACTTTGTGAAGGAAATGTTGGACATTATGAAAGCTGTCCATACTGTACATCCAACCTTCGAGGCTGCAACCTACAGCATCCTCAACAAAAATCTGTGTAATCATATAATGTTAACTCCTCCTCAGGTCATTAAACCCCCCTAAATTCCCAGACGTGTTACTGAGGACATGACCTCAATGTTGTCAATGATAGCTACAGTGTTTCCTGGTGGTTTTAATATGTGTATTTTGAAAATGCAGTTACCTGGGTTGCACATATATTTTCAAACTGAATTGTCAGCTGAAGTTATCAAAAACCCCCTGCCTCCGTTTTCTTCCTTTGATATACCAGACTCTCTGCTCCAACACCTCGCATTCTGCTCTTTATCCGGGACAAAACTCTCACCAATTCTTAACATTAACACAAACAATAAGCCGCTCTTCCCATGGGGACTCATCTAAATTGCTGCTATTCACCAGTTGCACACTGTTCGGCGGAGGGGCCTATTGAAAGGCAACAGCACACTCTGTACAGCAGCACAACACGCTGGAGCCCGTAACAGCAGCGACACAGGCATCCAGGAGAAAAGATCTCTTTGTAAGGGAGAACAAATGGAGCAACTGTGCAAAGTGGTCGCCTGTGCCATGGTGTGAGGAGATAATGACGGGAGTCGCAGACAGAAAGAGAACGATAGAGAGAAAGGGTTTAACAGTTTGAGTCATGTCAGTGGTCTGTAATGAGTATTGTCTGTCTCTGTCTCTCTGTCTTCTTCCAGCATTTATGACCACGATCGTCTTGTAGCTAACAAAGCAGCTTTACTGTTTCAGTATTTGTTTTTCATCTGTCCTGCTGTGGTCAAATAAGACCAGTTTTCATGTCTGAGGATTGTTATGTCAAATGACCATTTTACGATGTAATGTGCTACAAGTTCAGAGTTCAAGGCTTAAAAGACCCTGCCAGTGTTTTTACATATATTAGGTTGTGTTCAGACAGGCAATAGCACAGCACAAGCGTTGTGGAGGTGTTGCTACAGGTGAGAAGATGAAATACAAATCAGGAAGTTCAGCCTTTGAGACAGGATTTTACAGCATCAAAAAGCTATCAAGGCAAGAAAAATATGCAAAAACATTGGCATGGTACTTTAAGGTTTACATAGTGTTGTGTGTAAATGTATAGAATTTGATTAACGGGGTTTTCTTGTAACAGCAACATCTCACTAACAAAGCATTTTCTTTCAAATCTAAATCAGAATGATGGTTTGAGTAGAAAGGTTGAGTTTTTGTGTTGTTAAATAATTGCCGTTAATGGTTGTAGGTGCAAGAACTTTGTGAAACTACATATTCTAAGATTGTAACCAGGGCTGTGTATCATCATACTGGTGCCAAAAATGATACATGAATTTCGGTACAGACACCAAAACAACACTTTTTTTGTGATACATCACGCAGAGGATTATAAACATGTAAAAAAAACGTTTTTGTCTGATGAAACAAAATAAGCCAAAGTTCTATTCTCTCCTTCTTTTGACACAAAGCAGCTGTAATAAAATACTAAAATGACCAAAGATGAAAGTATAATTAAAGAGAAGAAGAATCTGACCAAGCATTTAATGACAGCTTTTGGTACATCCCGTACTGGATGACACATTTCGGTCATTATTAAAAAAGTATTTTTTCTGGGTTTGTTCCAACTAAGGGAACATACAATGAAGGGTGGAGGCTGTTATAATACTCATGGTTTAGAGATATGAATGTGATGTCCACATACTTCTGTCCACATATCTTCAGTTTTGAACGGCCCTGTGCTCTCACGTGTATTTGTCTGTTGGTACACAGTGGCAGGGTGAGACGCAGGAGTTCTGTCCCAATGCCAAAGTGGTGCTGGTCGGCTGCAAGTTGGACATGAGGACGGACCTCAACGTCATGAGAGAGCTTTCCAAACACAGACTCATTCCTGTCACCCATGAACAGGTGAGGAGCGCAGAGAGAACGCCGCTCATCTATTAAATTTGTTTATATTCTTTTCCATGAAAGCCCGGCCAGTATCTGCGAGCATCAACAGTGTCAAACCTAGCTTGAAATTAACTGCTGTTCCTGCCACCGTAGCCTTAACAACGCAACAGTCATTTTGCACGTGTGAATAATTGAGCATTTATTATTTATTTGATTTATTTAACATTATAATATTTGGAACATGAATGACGTATGGTTTTAAATGCACAGGTCTTTGCAATTTTCCGCTGCAGCGATTTTCATTTGCCTATAGTAACACTGAGTTATGTACAAATTTAACAGTATCATCCCAGACGAATGACACCCATTACTTTGTTCCCTTGTGCACACAAACAAAACTTCTGAAAATGAATTCGGAGGATGACATTTGCTTCAGATCATAACTTCCACAAATATGGAAACACAAGGAGTATAAAAGAGATGGGACTGAACAAAGAAGGAGACAAACAGCGATAATACAATTGTTTTGTTTGTGTCTTGGAGCGATCAACAGTGGCATGCATGAATTTTAATAGCTTATTTTCATGTAAATTTGAATTCCCACTTCTTGGCAGCCTTTTGTCAACATATTAATATTTTCTCATACCTCCGACAAAGCAAAGGTAACCACCCTCATTTTCCTGTCAGTAATGGCCTCAAAATTGGTCCATCAAGATCTCAGATTAGTTTCTCTGCATAAAGTGATTTATCTCCAAATCAACAGGAACCTTTGATCACACCAAATGTTTTCCTGAAACTGTAACAGCAGCAATGTTCAACTCTTTCTTTCTGTCCCCTCCGCTCTGACTGAAAAATACTGTGAGGCCACTTTTACCTCGTTTGGCTGGATGTATACTGTAGCTTTCCCATGCAGTCCTAACTGAAGAACACTTAAAATAATTATAAGAGTAATGCACCCAAAGCATTTCTCTTATAATTGTCCAATTTAACTGCATCAAAACTGTGTGAAAACCATCACTTTACATCATTTTAATTGCCTGTTTTTGCAAAAATGTGTGAACAATCAAACAGTGAAAAACACTTTGGGTGCATCTGAGGCTAAAGTATGTGTCTATTGGCTTTATAGTATTGTACAAGAGAGCCCTTAAGTACTTCTGTGGTCAAACAATTGACGACACTGTGGACAGGCTTGATCAATATAATAGAAAATGATGGAAAATAGAGCAAAGGCTGAAAATGGCTGGAGTTGTACTTCAAAGTGTAGCCATAGAGCTTTTCATAATAATTCTTGATCCCCAGGGGGAAGTGCATTCACCAGAATGAACCTGCTGCTGTAATTGGCTTAGGGGCGTCAAAATAGAGACTTGAAGTTTTGGACCGTTTCCGTTAATGCAAAAATAATGCAGCCTCCCTGGTAGCACAGCTCAAGCCTTTAATATTTTTCATAGAGGAGGAACATCCTGCTGCTAGATACTCCCTCAATATGGAATATCTCTAGCACTGATGCCTGAACACCAACGCTGTCACACAGCGTGGATGTTTTGTTGCCAAAGAGGTTGATGAATCCAATTGATGACACACTCCAAAAAGAAAGAATAAAATAAAGTGACAAACTCAAGAGATAGTCAGAAGGCAACAGAGCAGACGAACTAAAGAAGGATTGGTTGAAGCAATACGAGGTCTAGGTTCCCCCTTTCTTATTACAAGATACACCCAAGCACACAGTCAGTGTTGTTGGAGAACAGGTAAGCAAAATGAAAGCACCATATACATATAAATTCAACCAGTCCAGATTTAAGATGGTGCCAACCACTACTGGGAATAGGCTGAGCTTTTACGCTCGAGTTTTACAGTTGCACAGATAGGCCTTGAATATTTCATAACTGTGTGGAGGATCTTAGCCTTCTGTATGCCCCAGCTAGCTATCATGCCTCTGGGAGTCTTGGCTTTTATTAAGTGGGGAGTCTTTACTGTACATGACTAAGACCAGTGGTCTGATTCCCACAAAAGGATAAGGTACTGTAAGGATAATCTAACAGCATGTAACAAATAGTGATAATAATAAACTTCCGGAGAATGTTTTAAGAGTGTTGCAAAGTCGACTGTTGTGCATTTATCCACTCATAGTACTAAGTGTAATGTTGTGTAAATGCTCCATTTTGACTGTATTGAATTACATGAGGTTTCCAGCAGTACTCCAGAGGTTCAACATGGTTTAAGGACGTTTAAGAATGCAAAAAGCATCATTTTCCACCGCATGACCCCTCTGTCTCTCTCACACACGTACACACAATTTGTTTGCCATAGCTCTAAGTACTAGCTCTCAGCAGCTCTCCTTTTGGACTACAAACAAATACAAACTGAAGCATACGGCTGGATAAATGTTTGAATTTTAAAGCTGCTTTAATCTTTTTTATAGTAACAATGGATCAAAATGACTACATAAGGAGCTGCTCGTGGTGATGGATCCACTAAGAATTACTTCCCGACTGCGGTTCCCCTCCACTCTGTTGAGCATTTTAGGGTCATTAAGCTAATTGTTTTGGTTTAACAACCCTGCAAATTTTCTATTTTGGTTCAGTCTTCGTTTTCTCATCAACCTTTTTTCCAGCTGCAGGCAGCTGTTTTCTGCCAAAAAACTGAGTGTACGCTGGTGCTGACCTGCACCAAATGGCAAACAGACAAAGTTAGCAACTAGCTGGTGAACATAGTGGAGAATTTAGCAGCTAAAAAAACAACTATTTCTCTCATGAGTTGGTGGAGACCAAAAACAGAGCTAAAAAAGGAAAGTGAATATTGAACTTATATTGGTCAGGTGGCCAGAAACGCAGCTCCAAATGAACGTTAATTTAGAAAATTGTCTGCTGGATGTGTAAACAGGCAGTGTTTGCTAATGTTTGCTACCTGTATAAGATCATAATTTGTAAATGTTGTGTTTACAACTTGATCCACTGCCTCCAAGTGGCCAAAAATATTCAATGAATGCAGGTTTGAGACTTCACTGTTTATTCATCTTCTTAACAGACCCATATTCTGTATTTTTCTGTGTTTTTAGGGCACTAATTTGGCGAAGCAGATCGGTGCCGTGGCCTACGCAGAGTGCACGTCAAAGTACTCAGAGAACAGCGTCCGTGATGTTTTCCACGTCACTACCCTGTCGTCTGTGTCCCGCATCCATCGGCCTCAGCTCAAACGTGCTGGCTCACGTCGCGGCCTCAAGCGGGTCTCCCAGCAGCCGCCCCGGACTGAGATTCACGAGCACCCACCTGCCATTAGAAAGGACCGGGCCAAAAGCTGCGTGCTCATGTAGGACCAGAGTCTACCAGCAACCTGACCCATGTGTGCTGATGGACGTGAGACCATGCTGCACATGAACTTAATTTATTGGTGAATTCTTGTCAGACCTTTGCACTGCATAAAGGACAATATGATGAAAACAAGAACAAATGCTATCCTGTGGAGTTCTTTGAGGAAATTGTTTGTCCATCTTTAGCAAAACTCTCCTTGTTATTTTTCTCTGTGGCCATGTTCTCATCAGGGGAGGTCATTGTTGTGGCTATTGTAGCTATTTTTCTTTAACGCTTTTACTTGAAGAAGCGGACAAAAATGGTCATGGACATAAACAGGCTGGTTAGCAGATGAAACACATGGACAGAAAAAAAGTGAGTATGAATATTAAAGGGGAAAATAATAAATTGAAAGATCACCTCGCAGGAACCAACAGTAACAGTGCTGGTCTTGACCTCTATTATGTTGTTTCCTGTTTTGAAATGCTATTCTCTCTTTAAGTGTTTAAGTAAATGAAGCACAATGCGATGCACGCTGTTCCGAGTCATTCGTAAATGCCAGGGAATGACCTCTGTTGAAAAGAAAATCCGGACAGACAAAAAAAAAACTCGTGGGCTGAGATGACACTAATTTTCTTAAACCACAAGTGCTTTTAATATTGAAAACTGAATAATCACTCACCACATAATACTGAAGTGTTGTTAAATTAATATTGTTCTAATAATCCACACTGGGAAGCAAAGTCACGGAGGGAGTAAAGAAGGGTGACTGTTATGTTGTACATGTGATAATGAAATAAAAAAAAAACTTGCTCTGCTGAGTGTTGGAACATCTTTAATTGAAACTTATTAATTTGACTGTGATTTGGCCTTGATCCTGACTTATTATGCTTAGAAAAGTTAAGTGTATAAATGTGAAATCTTTGATTCATTATATTTCTGTCTTTGCCAGAATCTTTCTCACTGCATCTCGGCTCATTGGTGCAGATACCACAGTAGTTTCCAGCTCTGAACATTTTGTCTTAGGAAGACAAGAACATTTCTCTTTGAAAAAGGCTTATTCTGTTTGGGAAGATATAACTTTTCACCTGAAAAAGATTTCCACACTGAATTGACAGCACAGAAGTAGTAACAGCAAATAACTTTGCTGAAATAACATACAACAATACATAAAGCCATGCATCTACATTCTGCACAAGGCAGCCCATCTGCAACAACTTAAGATATAATTATATATTAAATAAAATGAATTAAATTGCAAATAGCACACCTAATGGTAAACAGCAACACACACCCTTAAAACTTGTAAATGATACAAGTCTACAGCCAAGCTAACGGCTTTGTGAGTACTTAGGCACAGTGGTGCTTTGAGCTAAATGCTAATGTCAGCATGCCAACATGCTGTTTAGCAGGCATAATGTTTATTGTGTTCACCATCTTAGTTTAGCGTTTTAGTATTGTGAAATTTGTACAAAACACAAAGTACAGCTAAGGCCAAGTTTTTCTGGTATTTGGTCATAAACCACAGTGTTGGACAAATTCAAATTTTGACCTGATGATGGTGTCAGATGAAACGTTAAGTTATCACCAAAGGTATTACAGTTCATCCTCTTGGGACAATGAATATCTGTACAAAATTTCATGGCAACCCATCCAATAGTTCTGGACAAAGTGTTGGACCGACCAGCCAACATTGAGCGACATTGCCATCTCTTAGTGTGGCTAAAAAATGCTAACATAATAATTCACATCTGGAATTGCTAAACGGCAAATTTTTAAATTGTGTCAAAGCAATGTGAAACTGACTGGCCTCTATGTCTATGAAGGTGACAACTGGCTTGTCACAGTCAAATAAAGAAAAGAAAATTGATAAACACAACCAGTTATGTTTGTTATGTAAGTTATGAATTTCAAGCAGGAAGAGGAAGCAACCCAGTCACTGCTTACTGCTCTGTGTGAATGCAAAGCAATGCTTTGAAAGGTAATGGTTTCTATTTTATATCGAGAGTCCCTCGGCTCTCTGCTCAGCAAATATATGCTTATCGTTTCTCACATTCCTGAGGCACCGACTGCATCATAGTGGCCTGGGATGTAAGCTGGGAGGTCATCTTATGTCTCTGTGGCAACTCATTGCCATATCAGCGTGTTTAAACCTGTATGATTTGTGACTTTAAGGAAGTTAATGTGGAAGGTATACGGACAGCCATTAAGGTTATAATTTCTGATGAAACTGCCTATGAAGCCAGTGGGGCCACTGTACTTTAGCATAATCAGGTACAATGTAGATAGATGTAGATTTATCAATAGCCAAATCCAAATCATCTATTTATAAGCTGCAGTAAAATTTTCAAGCAATAATTTACATGGGTCCTCTGAAGTCTTCTTTCTCTACGGGCTTATAATAAAATGCAGCGCTGAAGCTGGCAGTGTACTCCATCTCTATGAGTGATCTGTCCTGACCTATTCTCTTTTACAGCTCAGAGGATCATCTAAGTGATTGCTTTTGAAAAGGGGCCAGCTGTAATATATTGTATATGTTGTGTTGGAACTTACAAAATTCACATATTTTCGTTATTAAATTGGCATAGTGAGAGAATGCATTGTCACCAGGCTTTTTCAAAAGAGTTATTTTAGTTCAGTTGTGTCTTTGATGTCGACATAACCAACCCACATTTGTCAGTACTGGAATCAAAATGACCATTTTCATACTGCAACTATTTTCACACTTACAGAAATACTTAATTATTCCTTAACTATTCAGCAACATCATATATAATATTAATACTTTCCCCTCATATTAAAAATGAATGAAGCTGTTCCGGACTGTATTCATGAGCCTTGTAGTCTGACCTTTAACTGTGACTCCATTTGTTTCCCACCACCACGGATAAGGGCCTGCAGCAACTCGCTGCTTCTGTGAGCAATGGCAAAGTGACATTTCACAGCATCACTGCCATGTTGCCATGCAGGGAGCGCAAGGTCGCACCACATGCCCGAGGCGAGACCAGGGCAGACCTCTAGTCAGGGATGGAGTAGCAACAATCCTGCATATATACAGTATATGACAACGTCTGCATAGTAATTTAATCACAAGTGCTAATGGCAGTTAATAGCTGGTCAGACTCATGGATAATGATCCTCAGTAGTGTGGTGTAATTTAGAATCTAGTGCATGAAATACTAGTTTATTATCCACATACAAAGTCATGTTCTCTATTATCGTTATCATATAAAGAATAAGCCTGCTGGCCAGCTGTGGTGACATAATAGGACCTGATTAGACTTGAATTTCCAACATACAACTATGATACTCTTTACACTTTAGTTCTGCATACCAGCTGCAGCCCTGTGAAGGACCAGTAAAATCAAGTTAGGGGAGAAACTTGCAGGCTAGAGCAACTCCAGCCTCAGGCACTGGGTCAGCCTCTGCTTTGGTGGAAGAAATGTTTGTTGATGCTACAGAGAATGTGAAAGATGTGACTTTGCGGTCTCTTTGTCCTCCGGCTGTAGCGAGCAAACATATTTGGCAAACACTCATCCCTCTTGTCCTTGCAGCCTCACCTGGCTCAGTGACATTCCACTCAACAGCTAAGTAAAACTGTGGAGCGACCGCAGAGCATACTGTAGCTAAAGCTTTCTAGTGTGTATTAATGGCAACAATTTTTCACCTACTGTCAAATGCTTCCCATTTAGTCGAGGGGATTTGTGTGAGAAAAACAGATGAAATAAGTAGGTATGTGGAAAGAATGAGCTCCAAATGGCCCAGAGAGTCTAAGACCACAGAGAGAAAAAGACCATTAGACTCCCACATGGACAATGTTCTGATATTTGTTTTTCATTTTCCATCCACAAAGGACCTCCAGCTTTACATTTTATCTTTATGTGTACAGGTAATGTGTCGGCGTATAGGTATTATAACCAGAGCAGAGAGAGTGTGTTCAAAGTTAGAGTGGTCAGTTTAAATTAGATGGAATATGCTATAGTGTTTTTTTTTTTTACATTTATCTAACTAGCCAGAGGCACTTTCAATGAGTAGAATATAATGGAGTTCCTGGCATAAAAGCAACCAGGGATGAGTCCTTGGTGGAGTGGAGAAGCAGAGTGGATTCAATACTAGAGTAAATGGAGGAGAAAGATGAAAGAGAGAACAAGTTGCAACTCACAAGAAGTTGATGTGACGTAGTTCTTGAAGAGTTTTCAGTCAACAAAGGAGGATGGGTGGGTAAAAAAAACTGAGGAGCCTGTAGGTACAGTATATGAAATGATTTTTGATGGAGAGATGAAGTTGTTGTAGCGAAGATAAAGCTACTGTTAGCAGCCGGCAATGGCAGAGCCCTGAGCATTGGCTGGACCATGACCTGCAGATATTGGGTTGTAGTTGACAATGTCGGTCAGTCAGTCCACCACTTTGGCCCAGACTGAAATATCTCAACAACTACTGGATGGATTGCCATGAAAGTTACATATATTCATGGTTCCCAGAGGATGAATCCTACTGACTTTGGTGATCCCGTGACTTTTCCTCTAGCACCACAATGAGGTTAATATTTTTGTTTGTTGTGAAATATCTCGACAACTATCAGATGAAATTGCCATGAACTTTGGTACAGAGATCTGTGTTCCCCCCAGGATGAACTGTAATATCTTTGGTGATCCCTTCACTTTTCATCTAACGCCATCATCAGGTGAAAATCTTAATTTGTCCAAAGCTTTGGTTTATAACCAAATACCTGCAAAACAAATTACATTCCCATCTCAGTCATCAGTCTCAGCTGTACTTTGTAGAGACATTTCTGTAAAAACAAAAATGTCAACCTTGCAGTGCTGCTGGAGGAAAAGTCAGGGGATCACTAAAGCCAGTCTACTTCATCCTCTGGGAAACATGAATGTCTATATGATCGACATTGCCATTTCTAGAGCCAGCATGGATAAAAACTCTGCCTGCCTCAGGTGAGTTTGAGGCAGTACGCAGAAATTTGACTGAAAATATCAGCTAGGCAAGTAGAGATGCATGCCTTAATCTGAATGTAAAAGGTTGAGTTGAGTCACATTATGTATTGCAATACTAATGGAAGTTGTGTTGATTAATCAAAGTAATGAAAGAACAAGAAGCTGAACATGAGACCTAAAGGTACCCCATTGGAGACATGGCTTTTTAGAAAATAGAATACAGAGTGGAATAAAGTGGTTGGTATACTGTTTATCAGAGAGGGAGAAATTAGATAAGTAAAGAGTATTGAAGAACTGAAGATTCTTTGTTTCAAGGTGATGTAACAGCACACCCAACAAAATGGTGTCCCAGCCTAAAACAAAAGTCCTATAACGGTCTGTATACCTGCAGCAAATGCTCTGTAACCTTGTAACTCATGCATGAAATTTGCAGAAACATCTTTAAAATGAAGTTAATTAATTTATGTCTTATCCCCCTAGGGGCAAATTCTACTTTTTGCCTGTGGTTCAGAGGGATTGAATCCCTGCTCTCAGGTAGGAGGACGACGCCACCAACAACTAGACGAGTGGTCCTCACTCATGTCCCTCAGGATGCAGAGCCCAGCTGCTTTGCAATCTCACCATCTAATCACAGAGCATTTACTTGGAATGTGAAGTAAATGTGCTACAGAGAAGCAACAATCAACTCTAACAACTTTCAGGTTTCAAATCCAGTCTACGACCTGCATTATAAGTCTCTTGTGAGATGAGCCAGCCACATGTAAAATACTGTGAAGTCACGCGGTCATGTGAAAAGTTCACATGTAATAATGGTAATTTGGACATGTAAAATTTATTATGGTTTTTCTGCAAAGGAAGGAAGTCTGTTTATGCACTTTTCAGCGAGACAGGAATCTATCTAGATGTATTGCTTTTCCTGCATTATTATTATATGCACCATTATCTTGATACAAACACACTTTGCAGGAGGTCCATTTTTCATTTTAATTTCACTATAAAGTAGCACTGATCAGTGACCACTGAGGCTCAACCCTTCTGCATCTTTAATGCCCTTCCTGCTTGCACAGTGTCAGTAGCCATAAAACTACATCCTAATGCTCAGGGGGTGGAGGATGGCTGACAGTTCTGCTCTATTATCAGTTCAGTTTTACTCAAATCCCCGCTTTTAACATCACGAGGAAAGGGAATTAGGTGAAAGCACCAACCACCCCAATACAAGCAACACAATAGCAATGCCAGGATAATGGTTGCCGTGTCAGTGGGAGAGAGTGAGTCATTAAAAATGCAGGACCCATTTAAACAGTATGTAAAATTGAGCAGATTAAAAATATATGTGGCCTGTGTCCACGAGGGCTAAGGCTTCTCGTTCTGTTCTCTCTGCGCAACAATGAAGGCAGCAAATTTGTGGAGTCAAGACGAGGGAAAGCACATACACAAAAAAACAAAATGCAGCTGCATATACAAGCATGCATATGGCACGCACACACACAAAATAAAAAAGGGTGTTCCTGAAATTGGATTTTTACTATGGTGGAACTCTTGCAAATTTAACCAGGAGGAAACAAAGCTCATACTGGAGGGCCTGACTTGTTAAAAAACAGTTTGTTCCAACTATGTATATTCAGTCTTCTTTCTACAAGGGAGAATGTTTTGGAGGCAATATGGACTTGCTTGCAAGGAAACCAAACCGGCTGGTTTTCTTGATAGTTTCCCTGTTCATGACCCGGCTTTAAGGACTTTGTTGAAGAGACACTTGTAGACGGTGTTTGGGTCGCAGCCAAGGAGTGCGACCAAAATACTGTTAAAATACTCTGGGAGGCTTCAGGCCAGCAGCTAATGAGGATCACAGCGGCAAAGTGTGAGAGCAGTCAGGGTCATCATGGACAAGTGCACTCATTAGTCACAGCAGCTTGACTACAGAGAGCTGACATGGACGTGTATGTAACGTGCACACAGGCATCTAAAATATCAAAAATAGCATGGAAGCATGGCAGTGATGATTTCTCTCTTGTTAGGGCTCACTGTCTTTTACTTGGGCAAAACAATCTGTGTCAGAGGTAAATTTTAATCTATTGGCTCATCTGAAGTTTTGAACAAAAGCTTGAGTCAATCTTCTGACCAAACTTGTGTCCAACACAGCTGGCACCTACAGTACTTATCTTTTAGTTTTTCCAGGTGTAACAATATTTTTTTTGCTCTGGTAAGAAATACACATAATTCTGGATTTAGAATAACGACTGTCATGGGGTCAGTTTTGACATTTCCACCATGCCACTGACTGACCCGGGATGACCCTAACATATAAATAAATTGTTGGCAAATTGTATCACCAACAAGAACATATTATGCGCTAAGAGTTGGAATGTGGGGCTACAACTAACGATTATTTCCATTATCAATAAATCAGACGATTATTTTTTCAACTACTTGATTAGTCGTTTGGCCCATAAAAAGTCAGGAAATAGTGAAAAGTGCACATAAAACCCAGAGCCCAAGTTGACATCTTTGATTGTTTGCTTGACTGTCTGAAAAACAGTCCAAAGATATTCAGTTTCCTGTCATAGAAGATAAAACCTGGGTGCTTTGAGCTAAATATCAACGTAAGCTCACAATGACAATCCTAACATGCTGATGATTAGCGAGTGTAATCTTTACTATGGTCACCATCTTATTTTAGCGTGTTAGCATGCTAACATTTGCTAATTAGCACTAAACAAAAAGTACAGCTGAGGCTGATGGGGATGTCATTAGTTTTGCAGGTATTTGGTTATAAAGTACAGGTCAATTTCATAAATTGACTGATGACAGCGGATGATGGCAAAATTTCATGCCAATCCATCCAATAGTTGTTGAGATATTCCAGTGTGGAAAAAGTGTTGGACCGACCAGCCGACATTGCCAACACTAGAGCCACACCGCTAATGTGGCTAAAAATTACTTACACAATGAATCAATTATCAGAATTGTTGCACATTAATTTTCTGGTGATCGGCTACTCAAACAATTGACTTATTATTTCAGTTCTATTGGAATGATTATGCTAAGAGGAGAAATGACAACACGACACCTAGTTCTTTCTTGTGGTTCTGCTCTTGTAGTTTCCTTCATCACACTGTGACTGTTGTTTTAGTCACTGTTTTTTAGCTCTTGTGGGAGGTGCAGAACAATCCCAAGCAAACACATGTTCTTGTGTCACTGTAAAAAAAGCAGGAATGATCACTCTCTGCTTTATGCCAAATTTAGCTGGGGGGCAAATTACTGCCCTCAGGTGTTTGAAGCAAATGCCAATCTGCTTGTGTATGTTTGGATACAGATACACAGATGTGCAGCTTCACAAACAAACAAGCACACTGAAACACTCCAGATGGCTAAGCAGATTGTTTTGTGCTAATTTCCCCAGTGAAACGTTTGAACAGAAATATCATCCACGGCGGGATATCCCGGTCCATGCCGAGGCTTTAAGACTCAACAACTGCAGACGTCTAACAAGCAACCTACTTTTTACACAAAGACCTACACACATGCAGCCATAACTCAGTTATGGTTGAAGAGGCTCCAACACAGATCTGAGAAACACCCTGTGACCAATAAATTATATTTAAATTGGGTTTTTTTTGGACCGCCCAGTTCTGATACTAATCTTCTGACTTCTATCAAGTGACTATAATGTGTCAGTAAAAAGTTTTAGTTTTTATTTTCAGCAATGCCGGTGGTATGGCTCTAGGGATGGCAGTGTCGGTCCACCTCTTTGGTCCAGACTGAAATATCTCAACAACCTTTGGATGGATTGCCATGAAATCTTGTACAGACATACATTTTCCGCAGACGATGAAGCCTACTGACTCTGATGAGCTTTTCTCTAGCTCCACCATGAGGTTTGGCATTTTTGTTTTTTAGTGAAATGTCTTGGTAACTATGGGATCTATTGCTATGAATTTTGGTACATTCATGGAGCCCATAGGATGCATTCTAATGACTTCGGTGATTCCTTGACTTTTCGTCTTGTGCAACCAAAAGGTCAAAGTTAACGCTCAACAACTATTGGATCGTTTGCCATTAAATTTGGTACACACAATTATGTCCCGCGCAGGATGAATTTCAATAACTTTGGAAGGTAAGATCCCTTAACTTTGGAGAGCCATCATCAGGTTAAATTTTGAATTTGTCCAATACTTTGGTTAATGACCAGATACCTGCAAAACTAATGACATTCCCATCAGCCTGAACATGGTGAACATGGTAAACATTACACCGGCTTAACATCAGCATGTTTGCATTGTCATTGTGAGCATGTTAGCATGCTGACATTAGCATTTAGCTCAAACCCCCGCTGTACAGCCTTACAGAGCCCCTAGCATAGCTGTAGACTCTCAGTCTTGCTCTTATATGGACCACAGGCCTGGGGCTGGAATACCCCTTGTGTCTTTATTAAACTAACAAAACATTCAGGCTGAAACCATTCATTAAATTGTACAGTAAAAGAAAGCAAACAGTGTTGCATTGTGAGCCTCTGTTCCGTATCATGCTGTAACCCCAGCTCCCATACAGAGTTAACTGAGCTGAATGTACGCTCCGCTGCAGCTCGACACTGAAAAATCAGCTGACTGGAGGAAAGCAGCGTCCTGGCACTCTGGCGTCTGGCACCGCACATCTGGCATTCAAAAGGCCTCGGCGCAAACGTGCTGACATTACTGTTTCGTGCAGGCTCTTTCTCTATTTTCAGCCACCTGCTTTTTGATATCTGTTGTTGTCATAGCAATGAATGACACTGGATGCAGCATTTGTGTTTATGCAACGAAATGCCACTGAAATTGCAACACACTTAACACTTAAAATGTTCTTTTTGTATTCTTTTAATATGCTGTGGGAGTGCAAATGAATAAAATCCGCATTTAAAGAAGTCTCGCAAATAATGTGTGTTAATGTGTCTGGAGGCACATTTTTGCCATCTAAAGTACCCTTTCTTCAGCACTAAAAACACTAGGAAGTTATAATCACCATTTTAGCCCACAAGCAAACATCTATATGGGGTTGATATAGGGTGCAGTCATTCAAGTTGTCCTTGAGGCATAATTGTTCCAAGCTCATTCTGGTAGAAAAATTGAGAGTGGCTGCAGGAGCAATATGTTTTTCTGCAATATCTCTGCCCTTCAAACACTCACTCACTCATTTCCACATTGTTTCAATGGGTTATGGTTCTGCAGATATGATTTCCCCACAACATTAGTTCTGTTTATTGCATAAATTACAGTCACCACTGTGCAGACCCCCAACACATCCTCATTAAGGTGGTATGTTTTCCACATGCAAAGTGACATTGTATGTATATTGTACGTGGTCTCATTTTTCATGAATGTGAAATGAAAGATTTATGAATGAAACACAGTGACAGTTGCAGAATTTGGAACAGAGATTTTGGGAAACAACGCTTATTCACTTTCTTTCCGAGAACTATGTCTGTACGTTAAATTTGAAGCTACCACCAGCAGGCGGTTAGCTTAGCTTGGCACAAAGACTGAAAACAGGGGGAAAGGCTAGCCTGGCTCCGTCAAAAGGCTATTACAGATTAAACAAACGTGCTATAAGGTGTTAATTAATTAGTGACATTTAGAGGTGCTGGTAGGCAGATTTTAATTTAATTTGTTTAATTTGAAGCTTGCAGCCGGTTAGCTTAGCTGAGCACAAAGACTAGAAACAAGGGGGAAACTCACTTGCTTTGTCCAAAAGCAACAAAATCTGCCTAGCAGCACCTCTGAAGCTCATTAATTAACATGTTAGTAATATGTTAATTAATGTGCTTTAGTTTCAGCTTTGAGGATTTGCTGCTTTTCTTTTTTGTATGTGATAGAAAACTGAATATCTTTGGGTGGTAGGCTGTTGGTAGGATAAAACAAGCACACTGAAGACATCACATTGGGCTTTAGGGAGATTTTTCTCACCACACTTTTTGACGTTTCATTAACGATTAATCAAGAAAGCAATCAGCAGATTAATGAATGAATCTCATGAATATAATTGTGATTTGCTGCCCTAATTTCAACATACACATTTTATTCAAGGATTTCAATCAAGTTTACCAAAGAGAAAAAACAAATTAGATTGTACCTTGGTCACAAACCACTGCACACAACCAAGTGTTACAGCTGCATGATCTTCTACAGCAATATTTTTTATGTAGCCTAATCTTACATGTACAATTTATCTTCTCAAGGTTACCTGAGAGCTTGTATACTGCACACACAGAGAGGTCAGTTTTGAGCCCACATATGGCACATTCTTGTAAATCTCTTCTCCCTCGTTTTTTATTCCAACACAATGGCTGTTCAATAATTTAAGAAAACTCTGCGCAGAACATGTTGCTACATAAAGGCCATGTTCAGGAAAGCTTTCCGCTCTGACCAGAAAGCTGGCATACACCGGGGACTTGCAAACAACAGTCGCAGCACTATGAAACAGCAGTGGGAACACTGGAGAACAGGGATGACAAGAGTTTATTACAATACATTAGATCTGATACGAGTACTAGTACAAGCACTAATACTGTAAATGGTTCTTCCTGAAATCCCCAAGGATGATACTGAGCATGGTGAGAGGGTCTACTGTACTTTAAGTTTATTCCTTAACTTGGTCTTTAAGGTAGCTTACCTCAGATAAACCCTCAACCCCCCAAAACAGTTAAATATCCTCTTAAAGACTCTTATAGATATTATGTCAATGATTAAGTACCCAATGAGTTGACAAGTTATCTCACCATTTTGCATCATGTCTGTAGCATTTAGATGATTACAGACTTACATACTGTATTTCTGTACCTCTATTTCTGTATATAGATAGTCATGGTGGGCAGCGGTGATAGATGTATGTGTGTACTAATTCCTGTGCTATAAAACAAACAAAAAGAAGAAAAGACTCGATTCAAGCATCCTCTGTTGATTAAACTTTATATACATCACGTCATGCACACACAATACAAAGAGCTTTAAGCTTATCAACAAAACAGATGTTTATAATTACAGTACTGGACTACTAAAAAAAAAAGAAGTTGTAAAATGGGTGATGAGACGACAATGTACAGCTGTGGGTTTAACGCACTTGGTTCCTCATGTTGTGTACTTGTAGTTTTGGAGGGTGTAGGTTGCCACGGTATCCAATAGCCAACCACGTGTGACAACTGTAGCTTGTCTTGAGAGACCTGTTGAGCAGATAGTAGGGTTTTTTAAAGTAAGTTTACAAATGACAAAATCATATGTATGTTCAATATATCCATCATATTTGGAAGTCATCCTAAAGCACCTTAATTAGCAACAAATGCCGTCTTTGTTTGCTATTTTCAACCTCCTCAGACTGCCAACTTAACATTCTGTCAGTATCAGTAATGGTCATACATCACTGCGGGAAGTAGGGGTGCTGTTGGAGCTGCAGCACCCAAACATTTATTTACCCAAAAATAAATAAATTCAATAAAATGAATGACAAATCATTAAGATTCATTGGAAACACTAATGACTAACAGTAAGCTGTCTGAAGACGATGGTTACGCACAACAACGACACAAAAAAGACTGACACACCTTGCTCTCATGCATGTTCATGGCGATATTTTGGACAGTTTGGACATTGATGCCCTAATGAGGACCTTCATCGGCACCAACTCGGAGAGAAAGGCCACATTTGGAGCTCTATGCTGCAGACGGTAAGAAAATGTCCTTTTTTTTTTTTAGCACTGCCACCGCGCAGGATTCATTTGTCTTTGGAGAATGGGCTTTAGCTATGTGTTATGTTCTTCGAGTCTGGTCCGTATTGGCTACCTTTTGGATATTTGTTTTTCATAAGCCTATCTAGGTTAGCAATGAACAAGTTGCCAACATAGAAAGTTGCATGTATGTGTAATCCTTTCGGCCACTCTCTGTAAAGCACTCCACCTGAGAAAGTGCATATGTATTTATACATACTTTATGAATAAGTCTTTACAGTGAGGGGGGTTGAAAAGATTAAACATACATATTCCGGTTTAAATAAAAACAAAAACAATTTTGAGTTGAGTTGAGTTTTATTTTCTCACTTCCAACCTAGAAAGGAAAAACAAATATCCAAAAGGTATACAGCCGCTGTGACACATTGTTTACTGTTGCCATGGTGTTTAGCAGTCATTCCTTGCAGTTAAGTCGCATATTACCTTGTTTTGTGTCTCATATTTTTCTTTATTTTGTTTGTATTTGCGAGTATTTTATTTTGCAAATCAATGCTTTTTTATATTATTATTATATCTAACCTGAACTGACATGTCCAGAATATGTGTTGTAACACAATATGGAGAGTGTGCGCATATGCTCACGTTTCCGTTACAACAGAGGATGATTTAAGAGAAAGAGAGAGATGTGTGTGATTTCAATCAATGGTGCAGAAGAAGAGGATAAAGGGGGATAGAGAAGGGGGTGGTGGTGGTGAGGGGGTGATGGGCTACTCGATTACTTGGGCTATGAGTGCCAGAGGACGTGGAGGAGGAAAAGCTGCATTAAATATGCAGTAGTGCAAATTAGGATGCCAGCAGAAGGGAGAAGGGAGGACTCAGAGCCACTTGCTCCCTTTCTGTTTCTAACTGTCAGCGCTCCTCGTGTGATGGCAGCCTCTCTCTTCTGTGGCCAACATGTTTTGACATTTCCCCCCGCGCTCCAATCTGACATTTTCTCTTGGCCATTTCTCCGCTGCCTAGCTTCCTTCACACTCACTTGCCTGGCAAGTCACTCCCCTCGCTCTTGTTGGGAACCTGTCTCATTTTGGCTGGCAGCATCTGCCATTTCACCGTCCTGTCACCCTCCAACTGGTGCACTCTAGCTAGGTCAAGCAGGCCGTCTTCAATAAATCTTCTTAATTGCCTCAATTATTTGCTTTAAATTTATTAAAAATAGCCTCCCCTTGGTTTCTTAGGTAGGGGCTGATGTCTTTTCAAGTGTCCTAATACAGGAGAATAATAGACTTGGTGGCAGGAACTCTCATTTAGTATGAAATCTTTTTGTCTATTATTCTCCTACAAAACGATACTTCATCATGTGTTCACTTATCATCACTTATTTTTAAAGAAAACTGCCTTTGCATTGACAACATGTATTCTCAATATTGACTATATTTCTCTGTAAACTTGCTTAACTTATGCAAGCAGCATACTGGCTAATGAAGCCTCACAGATGATTGAAAATGTTAAGACTGTGAGGAGAAAACAATTATGTTATATCAAGATTTAACGATAACCGATGAAATGTAGTCCTATATATCATAATATTAATATCTAAAGGCATGTTGTTCATCACACACAATTCCTGTCTGACTCTCTACAGGTCTATGCTTTTGTGAGGCACAAGCCCCCAGGTGAAGCCAGGTATGAATTATGTAATCAGCTCCCGCTGCTGCTGTCAGTCTAATTTCTATCTTTATGACCTCTGTATGTGGGTGTGTGGGTGTGTGTGTGTGTGTGTGTGGGTGTGTGAGTGAGAGAGAGAGAGAGAGAGTGAGAGATAGTTTGAGTGAGAATAACTACAAGATTGAAAGTGTTGTAAAAGTAGCAGGTGAAAATGACATTTTATTTTCAGATAAGACTCACTGCTGTACGTGGACGACGACTCTGATCCAGGCTGTACAATGACCAGCTGATGGGACTTCTGTGGAACAAAAAGATAGAAATTAGCCCTAATTACAAAATAAGCAATAAGTTCCTGTGGAACCAGATCCCAGTTTGTGTATGGGAGGCGGACAACCTCTTCACATTTAAGAG
>VMKM01002835.1:0-56091 GCA_008360985.2 Macquaria ambigua
TGATTGACACAGCTGTTTCAGAGCCATGAGAGCATTGATGTGACTGGCTTAAAATTTATCACCACACCCTCTCATCTAAAATCCACTTCTCTCAGCCCTTTTGCACTTTGCTCTACTTCACATACATGAACCAAAATACCAGGTGGAGACGCCCACACAGTCTGTGCGACCAAGACCTACTGCTTTGCACTGATCGCACAATTGAATTAGGGGCCATCATCTCATTGGGCCTCATTCAAAAACAGTGCTTACGCACAAGTCTGTGCTTAAACCATGCATATGAACATTTTACGCACGAATCCGGGATTGATCAATATTTTCTTACCGGAATTTGTTCATACTCTGCAAACAAATTTAGAACTGCCTCAGACTATGTGTACGCACAAATGATGATGGCCCGGTTGTCTTAGAAAATGCAAACACAAACCTTTTAACTAAATGCATAGCATATTAAAACTGAATTCATTAAAAGGCTTTAATTGACAACAATATTTAAAAGCATTAATTTACTTATGCAGTGGCCAAATGTATTAAATAACCATGAAAGTGATGCCCTTTCATCCTCATCAATTATTGTCATAATTAAAATATTCAACTATAAAAGTGTCCCAGTCCTAGCTTACAATGGAGTATATGAGAATGTCCATATTGAAATATAACAGTTTTGGTTTTCATTTTTTTATTGACGTGGCCTATAATGATCGGCTACTCCCACCAATTTTTAGTGCCATGAAATTATTTTGATATAGTTATCATATCATATCAAAATAACAAGTGGTGATCTGGAGTGAATGGGTCACTTCTAGTAACTATAGTCATTCTGACCTTGTGTGTCACAAATGACAAATCATCTCCATTCCATTATCTATATCTGCTTATCCTCAGAGGGTCATGGGGGGCTGGAGCTGATCCCAGCTGACATTGGGCGAGAGGCGGGGTACACCATGGACAGGTCGCCAGTCAATCACAGGGGACAAATGACCTCCAAATTGTCAAATTTATTTGTAATCACCTAAATCCTGAATAGATTTTCTGATGTTGTAATGTTTGTCGTTTCAACATTTCTTTTTTTAAATGACATATACACGTTTTGGTTACATAAATTATTTCTGAGAAAAATTTAGTATTTGATACCCTGATCTGGCTGACTCTCTCCAGCCACAGTTCCTCCTCTGCTGCTTTCTGTTCCCATAGACTGGAGCATGAGCTGAAACAGAAGAACATACACACAAACACTTTAAGATACAGACATTAAACTGCACATATATAGTGGATATGTGAATACAGTTTTATTAAGGAAGGGACTTGGTCTAATGATTTCATTCCATTTGATATATCACTTAATATGATGCAGTTTGATTATGCTATCATTGTAGTTTCTTAAAATGGTCAAATGTTAATTACTAAGCCTGGCACAGCACAACAAGAGGCCCCACCCCTTGTGGTAGGCACAAGGCCTTTGGTGCCCTGAGATAACTTTGTTATGATTTGGCCCTATATAAATAAAACTGAATTGAACCCCAGAATCCTATTCAAAACCATCAAATCTGCAATTAGCCCTCCTCCTAGCTGACAAACTGAAGCCACCCCCATTATCTGTGAAGCTCTGTCCACTGGCTGTGTTCCCTCTTGCCTCAAGGATGCAGTAGTGCACCCACAAGAAACCGAGCCTTGACCCTCTGGATTTTAAAAATGTTAGACCCATTTCTAAATGACCATTTTCATCAAAATTTTAATTTTTAATATTTTAGACTGTTTACTTAAAGCTGGATGCTTTTGTAAGCTATTTTATTGAGTGGTCTGTTAAAGAGCTGCTGACTGAATTTAAGTTCCCTGATAGCCAGCATACAGTGTATATGTCTGGGGCTTTTATTGTGAAGGGTAAGAATGGAAGTTGTGGAACTGTTATGCGCTGCTGTTGTTAATGTGTGTGGAAGGCAGTAAAGCGTGGCCCTCCCGGTTCAGACTAAGGAGCCTCCGTGTTTTTATTTTAATATTCATATTAAGTATAGGCACACACAAAACCCTCGGTTACACTGGTGGCAGCGGTGGGATTTTCTAACACCCATTGTAAGATAAGTGTGTTGTCGAAGAAAGGCAAGGCAGTTTGCGGAGTTGCAGCTAATTAGCTAGCGACGGCTAACACCATTTAGCTTAACTTTGTACAGTCAGCTAGCACGAGTCGGACATTCAGTGCCGCGTCTTGCGTGGGTACTTCATCGTAAAAAAAAATAATAAAAAAATGAATAAGACAAACTGCAAAATGTGGATGTACGACGAGGACCCGCTGGACTACCGGGAGCGACACGGGGAAAAGGCTTTTGCCAGCAATGTCAAGATTGAACTTCCCCCGCCCTTTGCTGGAGAGGAAAAACAAAGTTTTCCCTGCTGGGTCAGACAATATGAAGTAGCCGTGAAGGAGCTGGTGGGAGGCACCAGAGGTGACTATGATTATGAACTGGCTAGGATTTTACAAACACGGCTGACCAAGGCTGCTTTTCTCTTGTGGGATAGTTTGCCAGCAGCCGTTCAGGCTGACTATTCTGCAATGAAGGAGAAATTGCAGGATGCTTTTGGACAAAGCAAACCTCTCTGCCCGTCTCCGTGCTCCAGGTGAGAGTTTGGAGGTGTATGCAGGAGAAATAAGCAAGCTAGTGCAAGAAGCATTCGCAGGCTACGGTGATGTAGCCCAAAGAGAGGATGGTCTCCTGACCGTGCCTGGCGTGAACAGGGAGCAGAGGGAGACCCCGGGGGAAAACAGGATTATCGGGTGCCCTACGATAACCGATCCTGCTCTCCAAATTGGCGGAGCCCTAGACCTGCCAGGGGCCCCTTTAATGATGAAACACCAAGGCAGCGAGGAGTGCTCCCCCAAGAGAGAGGACCCAGCAACCCAGTCGGGAAAAGAGATGTAGCTGATGTTGTGGCCCAAACACCAGCTACAGTACCTATGGGCCCTTTGGAGGGAGAAACATTTATCCCCTCAACAAGTAATGCACTGATACAGGACACACCAGGGCGGCAACATACCTCATATGTGAGGGGAAGCATTGAAGGGACTGAAATCAGCATACTGGTGGATTCAGGATCAGTGCTGATTTCCGCATGTCTGTTCCAGCACTGTGCAAGCGGCCCCTAAATGCTGACTTTATTGCCGCACATGCTGTGAATAGCCAGATGCTTGACACATTGGGCACCATAATGGCCACCTTGCATCTGGGTAATGAATCTTGGCAGCATGTTTTCTACGTACTCAGGGGGTCTACACAAGCAGCATTGCTGGGCCTGGACTTTCTTGTCGCTAACCATGCCCTCTTGGATTTTGCCCATGGCAGACTGCAGTTGTGGGACACTAGCATTCCACTTTTGAGTGGCACAGACTTGATTCCTGAGTGTTGTAATGTTTCCATTGCTACTGCCATGACACTGCCCCCCCTCAGTGAGATGCTGGTGCCTGTAAGTGTGTCCCCAGCCAGGCCCATTGACCAGTTCCCTGACTTTGTGGGCTACTTATCACCCAACCTCCAGAATAAAAGTGAATGTGTTGTGGCTCACACAGTGACGTCGGTGAAGGATGGGGTTACGACAGCACGTGTGTTAAACCCTACAGATCAGGACATACTGAGAGAGGGCATGCATCTGGGGGAGTTTTTCTCTGTGGATGAGTCTGAGATTGTGCCGCTTCCACAGGTCCCAGTTAAGACGGTCTCTGCCATTTCATCCACTGATGTGCCTGTTGTGTCGCTGGGGGAGTCTCCGGCTAATCAGCGGCAGAAGGCGCAATTGGCTGCTTTGCTGGCAGAACACAAGGACATATTTAGCACGTCGAAAGGGGTGACTGGCAAATGCACACTTATCAGACATCACATTAAAACCAATGATTATCCTCCCCTGCGACAGCGCGCCTACCGGACCTCACCAGAAAAGAGAGAAGAAATAGACAGACAGGTGGCAGCCCTGTTAGCTGATGGAGTAATTGAGGAGAGCTGCAGCCCCTGTGCCTCGCCTGTTGTCCTGGTAAAGAAGAAGAATGGTGAGTGGAGATTTTGCATTGACTATCGTCGCTTGAACAGGATAACAGTGAAAGACTCTCATCCCCTTCCCAGGGTGGATGATTCCTTGGATGCCTTAGCGGGCCCCCTGTGGTTCAGCACATTAGATTTCTCTAATGGCTACTGGCAGGTTGAGGTTGCTGAGGAGGACCAAGAGAAACGGCCTTCACAACAGGCAGGGGCCTCTACCAGTGGCGGTCGATGCCTATGGGACTTACTAACTCACCTGCTACGTTTCAGCGCATAATGGAGCTAGTACTCAGAGGGCTTCCATGGCAGGTGTGCATGGTGTACCTGGATGATGTTCTGATATACAGCCACACATTTGAGGACCATCTCTCCAGTCTGCGTGAAGTTTTCTCCAGGATCCAGGCGGCTGGTCTCAGGCTAAACCCGAAGAAGTGCCATCTGGCTCAAGATCATGTGATATTTCTGAGGCATGTTGTTTCTCGCCAATGGCCTGCAGCCAGACCCTCGAAACACAGACAAAGTCAGAACCTGGCCTACGCCACGGAATCCAACTGAAGTGAGAGCATTTGTGGGCCTATGCTCTTACTATAGACGTTTTGTTAAAGACTTTGCCCAGCGTGCAGCTCCTCTGCACCGCCTGACGTGTAAAGACACACCATTCCAATGGACAACTGAATGTAATGCAGCATTTGAGCATCTGAAAGGGGTGCTCTCATCAGCCCCAGTTGTCACCATGCCTGACTTCAACATCCCCTTTAAAGTGTACACCGATGCCTCCATGGAAGCAGTGGGGGCCGTGTTGGCTCAAGACAGGGAAGGACTGGAGAGAGTGGTGGTGTATGCTAGTCAGTCGCTCACTACCACCGAAAGGCGCTGGTCCACATTTGACAGAGAGCTGTGGGCTATAGTGTGGGCTGTACGCCAATTCAGACACTACATCGGATCAGCTGCATTCACCATCATAACGGATCATAAGCCTTTATTGGGCCTCTGTGTCAATAGTCATGCCACAGAGGCCCAATAAAGGCCCATAAGCCTTTATTGGGCCTCTGTGGCATGACTATTGACAAGGATCCCACAGGAAGAAGAGCGAGATGGATATTGGAACTGGATCCTTTCAACTGGGCCATACAGCACAAAGATGGACAACAGCATACTAATGCGGATGCTCTCTCACGCCGACCTCATGATCCTGAGCCCTGTGCTGTAAATGACACCTCATGGGAAGTGACCACCCAGGTAAATGCCATCGACTTGGACAGGGAGTCAGGTGTTCCCCGGACAGAAAGTTTGTTGTCTCAGCCACCCATTGTGAACCCCAGGCCTCGGACCTCACCACAGGGGGGCAGCGTGTGGAAATAAACAGTGAGTCGGATGACTTATCTTTCATGCATGCACTTTCACATGATGGGACTGGAATGAAAAAACTGCAACAGGCCGATCCAGATATTGGTAAGGTGTTGGATTGGATTGAGAGGAGTGGATCTCGACCACCTCGGGGGCAGATGAGAGGTAGCTCCCAGTGGCTTCGTAAATTATGGACTGAATTTCCTCGTCTTTCTGTTGTGAATGGACTGTTTTCCTCCCTCACGGGGGATGCTCATTGTCAAGTGGTGGTGCCCTCCTCACTTATCCCCGATGTGCTGCAGCACCTTCATGGGGGCCCTGCATCAGCACATTTTTCAGCGGAACGAGTGTGGGAACATGCAAGGCAGACTTGTTACTGGCCCTCTGTGTTCAAAGACATTCACCAGTGGTGTGAGCACTGCATCCCATGTCAAACGCGCAGGGCCCATGTACCTAAGCATCAAGCACCAATGGGGAGGCCATTTCGGAGAGTGGCGACTGACATTTTGGAATTACTGGTGACTGCAACGGGGAACAGATATGTGTTGGTGGTTGAAGACTACTTCACCAAGTTTGTGAATCTGTATGCTCTTCTTAATCAAACGGCCCAGTCAGTAGCAGTGTTTGTTTGAGGATTATGTGCTGGTACATGGCATTCCAGAAGTGGTGCACAGTGATCAGGGCCGGCAGTTTGAAACTGGGATTGTTCAGGGACTGTGTCAACTTCTAGGGATTAAGAAAACACGCACCACGCCGTATAATCCCAAGTCAGATGGAATGGTGGAACGCTTTAATCGGACTCTCATTGATCAGCTGGCCAAATCATTGCTTGCCTGTGGAGGTGAATGGGATGATTACCTGAAACAGGTGGCTTTCGCCTATAACACATTGATTCATGCCTGCACCAACTATACGCCTTACTTTTTAACTCATGGATGGGAAGCCCGGGTCCCAGTGGATGTTTTGGTGCCATCTCAACTGGTGTGCTCGGATTTACCTTTTTCTCATGCTGACTTTGTGACCTCTCTAGCAGAGAGGCTGGAGAGGTCACAAAGTCAGCTTTTGGTGGTGCCAGGCAGTGTGGTGCCGATGCCCATGAGAAGCAAAAACTGTACTATGATGGAGCGGTCCGTCACGAGCCGTATGCGAGGGGATCTGGTATGGCTGCATAATCCTACGGAGGACCGGATGAAACTTGCTCCCCACTGGAAGGGACCCTGCAGGGTCCTGGCTGTGTTGGACTCCCAGGGTGAACCTGGACTCACCTATTGTATTAGCGATCCTTTGATCCGGCAGGAGCAGGTGGTCCATTACGAAACCCTACACACTGCTGATGCCTGCTGGTTCTGTGAGTAGCCTCCCAGCTCCTCCTCTTCATGCTCCCTCGCTGCGGGACGAGGGGTCGCCAGTAGGGGACTGTGTGGCTAAGGAACCACAGGGACTGTTCATGTTCCGGACACAAGTGAGTCACGACAGACTGTGTCTCGTTCTGGAAGGACTGTGAGAAGGCCAGTTCATTTCAAGGACTTTGTCACTTATTGTTAACTTGTTTGATGGGTTCAGGTTTGTAAAGAAAAAAAAACAAAAAAAAAAATTGTGACTATGTTGATTACCATGTCTTCTCGCTGTGCTGGCAAATTGTTTCAATGTATGGTGTGTCTAGACACTACAGTGTATCAGCTATCTCTGGTGTACGTTTGGGAGTAGTGTGGCATACTTGGTTGGTACTATGCACTTAGGTGATGGGGACATGCTCGTTATTGTTTACTGTTTACGACTTTGTTTATTGCATTTATGCTGTTACTGTTTAGAAACGAGGACGTTTCTTTTTGGAGGAGGGGAGGTATGTAAGCTATTTTATTGAGTGGTCTGTTAAAGAGCTGCTGACTGAATTTAAGTTCCCTGGTAGCCAGCATACAGTGTATATGTCTGGGGCTTTTATTGTGAAGGGTAAGAATGGAAGTTGTGGAACTGTTATGCTCTGCTGTTAATGTGTGTGTGTGGAAGGCAGTGTGGCCCTCCTGGTTCAGACTAAGGAGCCTCCGTGTTTTTATTTTATTATTCATATTAAGTATAGGTACACACAAAACCCTCGGTTACACTTTTATTAATAATTATGATTTTTTTGGCCAAATTTCAGTTAGGTTTCCATTCACATCATAGCACCAAAATTGCCCTCATCAAAGTGACAAACAACACTACTGATCACTATTCTATTGGACCACCTTGAAAAGCAGGTTGTCAACAGGGACACTGTTCTAGACTGGTTTAAATCTTATTTATCAAACAGAACTTTCTCAGTAGTCAATGGTGATGCCTCCTCTTCTGTGGCCCTTCTGATCTGTGTTGTTCCCCAAGGCTCCATCCTTGGCCCCTTGTTGTTCTGTATATACATGCTGCCACTGGGACATATCATACATAAACACAAAATCCAGCACCATTGCTATGCAGATGACACATTTAAAAACCAGTGAAGTAGGCAATTTTCATCATTATCATGTCTGTCAGAAATACTACTGGATGTCCAAAAACCTTCTCCAGCTAAATGAAAACAAATCAGAAATAATTATTTTCAGTCCCCCAAACTCCATCGCTATTTTACAAAAGCATCTTGGCTCCTTGTCTACAAATGTCAAACCTGCAGCCAGACACCAGAGTGTAATATTTGACCTTTGTGACCTTTCATTTGAAACACAAATTCCAAAAGTCGCATCTCAAAAATAAGGTCTTCTCAGGAGTCACTTGACACAATGCGAGAGAAGGCCACAGAGTAGCGAGATCCGCATCCTTGCTACCTTTATCATTTTAAAGATATATAAACAGGGAAATTAGTGCTCGTTTTGGTTGATAAACAGTAAGGGTGCTAAAGTCATTGGCCTGTGGAGATATAAAAAGACATCTACACTCACGGACCTGATGCTATGCAAGACCAAGATAGAGGTGGTGTGCCCAGAGCTGCTGGCGAGCAGCAGCCTCACGACATAGTGCTACATAGATGTTACCAGTGTCCTGGCCTAACAAATATCTCCAGCGATGTGGAGGGCCTGGCAGAAATACGTCGCACCACTGCATCTGTGGAGACTACACTCTCCACTTTAATCACAAGAATATGATGTCGAGAAGCGAGTGGAGTATCTTGAAACAGCCAAGAAAGAGTGGCAGGCTAATCCACCAGCTAGCAAGAAAGATGTTGGGCTGCTCTGGGACATGGAGAATTGCTCGAGATGCAAAAATGTTCATTTTATTAGAATTCCCAAGGACAAAGAAGGAGGAGATGCGGTAAAGTTTTTGGTAGATTCGCTGGATGTAGAAGGAAAACGCAAGATTGAACGTGCACACAGAGTCACCAGCCAGCACGCCAGGCCAGAAGACAGACCCAGACCCATACTGATCACGTTTTTGAGATCATTGGGCAGGAATTTGGAGCTACGGGGAGCGAGAAACAAAGGCAAGCTGAGCTGGGGAAATGTCAACATAATGCACTTTCCGGACTACCACGCAGATGAAGCGTGACAAATACAGCTTTCTGTATGCTTATGAACGTCAATATAAAAACACTGGTTTGGACTAATTTACACAGTAGCAGAGGCAGGACGGGTGGAGCCTCGTGGACGAGTCACAGACCGTAGGTTCTCTGTGCGATGGGCTTTGGGGGGCCTGAAATGTGCAAAGTTCAGGTTCAGGTGCACAGTTTCTGTTTTGTGGGTATTTGGGGGGTTGTTGGGTTTAGTCATCACTACTGCATAATTGAAATGTACCTAGTGAATGGTTGTGCTTCATCAATATGTGTTTCATGTTATTTATGTTTTAGATGTCCTTTTATGCATTATTATGTTACTCTGATGATTGTTGGAGCAGGTGATGCAAGACAAATTTCCATGTGAATGGACAATAAAGTGTTATCTTATGTAGGTAGTCATGTCATCTAAATTAAGTTCTATGCATCTCTCCACTTGGAATGTTAATGGGTTGGGGAATCCCATCAAGAGGAAACAGTTTATGTCTTAAGACCAACAAATATGATGTGGTGTTTCTACAAGAAACATGTCTCCAGATGAGTCTGAAAAGCTTTGCAGAGAATGGGTTGGATATGTGTTTTATAGAGCAAGGGGGTCATTACATTGCAATTTACAATTTAAATGTCTCAAACAAATTAAAGATAACTCAGGAAGAATTATTATTGTGTTGGCTGAAATACAGGGGCAAGAACTAATTCTTGCTAATATCTATGCATCTAATGGGGATGATCAGACATTTTTTATAGGACGTTACAAGCCACTGGGAACAATGACATTGTTCTGGGGGGGATTTTAATGTGTTAATGGACCCCATTCTTGTGATGTGTAGGGCTTCCAGGGCCTCCCTGACACTGCAGAGGGTTTGCAAGACTTTGGGATTAGTGGACATTTGGTGAATCCTGAACCCTTTCTGGCAGAGATCACACTTTTTTCATCAGTGCACAAGATTTATTCTAGAATAGCTTTTTTCTTAATATCCAAATCACTGATTTCCTCTGCTACAGAATGTTTAATAGGGAATATCATAATTTCTGATCATGCCCGGGTATGCTTAGACCTGTTGCCTTAAAGTGAAAGAAGACGTTCTTGTAGATGACGTCTTAATTCATCTCTTTTACAGGAACCAGCAAATATAGAGTGTTTAAGGACAGAGCTAAAAGATTATTTATAGACTAATTAGTTCTCTTTATCGTCTGCTGTGGCATGGGAGGCCTTTAAGGCTGTGCCAAGGGGACGCATTATCTAACATACTTAGTTTCGTAAAAGTGTTAATGCACAAGAACTGTTAGAATTGGAAAGTAAAATTAAACATGCCGAAATAGAGCTGAAGCGACAAATGTCTCATAATGGCCTGAGAGAACTGACTCAATTAAAATATCAATACAACAATATATTATCCCAGAAGGTTGAATTCAGGGCAAGGCAAACTTATTTTGAATTAGGGGACAAGGCAGGAAAGCTACTTTCCAGATACATAAAACAGAGAGTTGGTTTTCACCACTGCTGATGTATTTACTGCAACTGTAGATATCAATAAGACTTTTAAAGAATTTTACATTTATCTTTATAGCTAAATGTCTACCTCTACGGATGTGTAAATCTGTACTTTTTAGAGCCACTACAGCTTCCTAAATTGACAGAAGAGCAAAGAGAATTTCTTGACATAACTATGGAGGAACTTAGAGAGGTAATTAATACCCTGTCTGCAGGTAAGGCGCCGGGGCCTGATGGCTTCACCTTCTGAGTTCTTCAAGAGCCTTGCAACAGAGCTAGCTCCGTCTTTGTTAAAATGTATACAGAAGCATTAGAAAGGGGTGCATTGCCGCCAACTCTGAGGCAGGCACTGATTAATCTGGTTCCTAAAAAGGGTAAAGACACAGGTGATTATAAGAATTACCACCCAATTTCTTAAGTGCAGATGGATGTTAAAATAATTTAAAAAATCCTAGCAAACCGGGTAAACAAAGTAATTACATCTCTAATCCATACTGACCAGGTGGGGTTTATTTGCAGTTGTTTAATCCATTATTACACAAAATCTCTTGTGACGTTAATAGATGGGCGGTTCTTGATTTGTCTATGGCTGGGAAGGTTAATTAGTGCTGAAGTTAAGTAAATAAGAATTGTGTTTCCAGACTCAATTACCTCATCTCTTCCACTGGAAGTTCCCCTTTTGTTTTTCAGATGGTTTGACAGGATAACAAAGACCTTTATTTGGAATGGCAAATGACCCCAGTTACACCTCAGTAAACTACAAAGAACAGTTGATAGAGGAGGTCTGGGACTACCCAAGATGTTGTTTTACTACTACTATACTACTAATCTAAGACACCTGGCCCACTGGTCACTTCCTCCAGAAAGGGCCCCTCCCTCGTATTGTATTGAGCAATGTGTTCTTGCCCCATTGTCAACTCTAGCCAGTCTGATAGACAAACTTTGCAGAGAAGCAAAAGCACATCCAACAATTGCTCACCTAAAATTAATGGGGACTAAAGTTGCCCAGATGTTTAATTTGGATCCGTATCTAAATGTATCTTCAAGTATTTGGCTGAATCCAAAGTTATGTATTGGTAAGTCCCCTTTCTCTTGGAAGGATTGGCTGGAAAAGGGCATTGTGAGCGTTGAGGGATCTATATCACAATAGTATTGAAATCTTTTGAGAACATTGTACAACAATTTGGAATTCCCAGGTCTCAATTCTTCAGATATCTGCAACTTCGCCATTTGGTATCTGGGATCTTTGGATCTAGTACACCAGGCCCCAAAGCTGCGGAGTTATTATATAAAGTACTAATGAGCTATGGTAAAGGTCATGAGGCATCTGTGTATTATTCCATGATGATTCAGAGCTTGGGTAAGGGGGCCTTCTCAGCTCTCAAGAAGACATGGGAAAGGGACCTGAACCTGACATTGGATGATGAGGAGTGGGATAAGATTTCTAAGACCATTAAAACAATGTCAAGGAATGCGAGGGTACACCTCATTCAATTTAAGATTATGCATCGCTTCTACTGAACTCCCTTTCATATAGTTTAGACTTGAGTTAAGAGACAAGCCAAACTGCTGGTGATGCAAGTCCAAGGAGGGTTACCTAATTCATGTTTATGGTCCTGTGACAAAGTTCAAGAATTTTGGGCCAGGATATATGATAGTCTCTTTGAGATTTCAGAGACCGTTCAGCCCCAGATTATTTGTTTTAGGTGATGGATCAGTCTTAATGGGAGGAGATAAACACATTATTAGTTGGGTCCAAACTAGTATTATGATAGGCAGTCAGATTCTTTTCAGAGGATGGAAGACTGGGGGGGTGCCTTCAGTCCAAGAATGGGCTGCTGAGATGGCAAAAGTGGCAGCATTCGAAAAGATGTCCTATAAACAGTTGGGAAGATTGGATGTACAGTATATCTTGAAAGATAGTGACAGTGACGATGCTGAAGTGCAGCCTCAGATCCTCAGGCAGGGCCATGTTCCTAAGTCCCAGCTCAAAAGGTGACCGGGCTTTTGCAGTCAGGGCCCCCCTGCCTGAAGATCTGAGACTTGCAGAATCAGTGACATCTTTTAAATCCCTTCTTAAACGTATCTTTTTTAAAAAGTTTTTATTAATGCGAGCATATCATTTTACTTCCAACATGTCTTATCTGTTTAATGGTATTGCTTTTAATTTTTTATATTACTTTTATTTTTGTATTATTGTAATTGTCTGATTTTATTCAGTTATTAGTCCATATTATTATAATTATAATTATTGTTATTATAAGCCCTGCCCCCCTCACACACACCATTACCCATTCCTGTAGCAGGCATTAGGCCCGGCCCCCTTACATGGACCACAAGCCCCGCCCCAGTGGTGTCACAGGCCCACACCCAGCAACCCCACAACACGTGTCTATGGTTGTAGATAAGAATGAGACTTAAGCTACAAAGCTCCTGTGGTTTTCTTTAAACTCTTGTTGTGTCTTATGGTGCAGTCAGACCATATTTCGTCAGGAAGAAACTGACTTGGACTGTAGACAGAGAAACAACTCTTCCTGTTCTATGCACAGAACATTAAATTAAGGAGCAGATCTGTTTACTGTAGCAGTAAAAATGTTATTTATTTAATATTTAAAAATTATTTAAAATTTAAATATCAGCCTTGGGCACTGGACTGTGAATGTCCATATAGATTGAGCCCTAATGAGTATGTGAGAGAGATATGAGTATTTACCTGTGTGTCATCTTCATAGTTATCTTTCTGTTGATTCCATGACTTTAACTCCACCATCTCATTTTCTTCCCTTTTCTCATGCTGCTGCCTTTCCTCAACCTGCTGAACACAAATATAGCATGTGAGAAGAAACATTGATAAGAGTGAGTTTATTGGTTTGATCAGCCAGTTTATAAGTTTCCCTCAGGTCTCATTCTGGTAGGTCTGATAATTGAGTTGACATCTTGTTCTGTTAGCTTTATTTTTCAGTAGAGTTAAGTTTTGTTGACCTCTTAAGGACCCTATAACTCTTAATACAGTTGCCTTCAGTTAATTGTTTGCTGGGTCTCTTTTTTTGGAAAATAAACCTAATGTTTTTAACATTAAACCTGTGTTTCCTTGTGCCTTGACTGCTTGGTCCACGACAAAGGGCTAGACCTCCCTACTTTGAAGGTAGATCAGCGTGAGACCCTTGATGCCCTGATCATGGCTGAAGAAATAATAGAGGTTATTAGAACTTTGCAGTCTGGTAAAGCACCAGGGCCTGAGGGACTTATGGCTGAATTTTTCAAGTGTTTTTCAGATGACCTCACTCCTCTACTGCTACGAATGTATAATGAGGCATTCGAGAGAGGAGAATTTCCCCCCACTTTATCTCAGGCTCTAATATCTTTAATCCTGAAAAAAGACAAAGAACCTACTGAATGCAAAAGTTATTTACCAATCTCTCTGATATCACTGGATACTAAAATACTTTCCAAAATTCTAGCAAATCGTCTCAGTGGAGTATAGCCACTCTAATACACCCTGACCAAGTCAGGTTAATTTGTAATAGATTTGTCAGGAATGACAATACACCTACTGCAGCCATCTCACTCGATGCTGAAAAAGCATTTGATTGTGTGGAATGGCACTGTCTTTTTCAAATGCTAGAGATCTTTGGTTCTGGGTAGATGTTCATAAAATGGGTGAAATTATTATACAATGCATCTAAAGCAGCTGTTCAAACTAAAGGAAAAATGTCCTCATATTTTAAACTTGTTTGTGGGACCCAGCAAGGATCACTGCTGTCTCCTTTACCACAATATTCCTGGGGTCACAATTGGGGGCTACACACGCTTATGCTTTATGCTGATGACATTTTGCTTTTTGTTACAGACCCATGTAATTTTGACCCACTTCTAGATAAAATCAACACAGATATGGAAAGTTCATCTCCACTTTATCTCTCATTGTGGGGTAAGGTTAATATTGTAAAGATGAATTGCGCTCCCAAATTCATCAAACTTCAAACAATACAAACAATTTGATATACTCTGTAACACATTTTTCTGGAAAGGCATAAGGTGATGAATACATGTAGGCAAACTACAAAAGCCCATAATTAAAGGTGGTTTGGGCCTCCCAAATCTGCTATTTTATTATTATGCTTTTAACCTGAGGCACCTGTCACAGTGGGCCCTTCCTCCTGAAATAGCTGCCCCATGGTATACAATAGAACAGTCAGTGTGCACCTCCTTCCCTCCAAGATTATTTTTATCTGCCAGAATGCCACCAAATGCCCAAACCCACCCCATCATCTCTCACTTACAGGACGTCTGGAGGAAAGTGTCTCGTATATTCCAAATCAACCCATAGTTAAGTCTTTCTTCTGGTATATGGGACAACCTTAAACTCCTTGTTGGCAAATCCCCAGTTATATGGAGGGAGTGAGTGAATAAGGGTGTTCATACTTTGGGTGACCTTTATGAAGAAGGTGTCCTTAAATCATTTAACAATCGTGTTGAGCAGTTCAATGTAGGCCAATAATCAAATTTCAAGATATCTCCAATTGAGACATCTCCTTGTCAGTACTTTTGGCTCTACACATACTCCTCCCCAGGGCTTGGACCTCATTAAGGAGATTTTGCATATCGCAGAGCCAGGACACAGGGCTTCCCACTATTAGTCTATGCTTATAAACAAATCTGGGTACAAGATCACCACAGCTCTGAAAACACTGTGGGAAAGGGATTTGGGCACCACCTTTGAAAAAGATGAGTGGTATAACATTATTGCCATTACCAAACAGGTCTCTAGAGATATCAGAATAAGGTTAATACAATTCAAAATCTTCCATCAATTTTACTGGTACCCTAGCGAGTTATTCAGACTGGGTTTAAAAGAAACACCTGACAGTTGGAGATGTAACGGGGAGGTGGGTGACTTAGTTCATGCACTGTGGTCATTCTCGTATGTACAGACCTTTTGGGCCAAAGTTCATGAGTGCATCACAGAGATCACGGGGGTAGATTATGAGTTTTGTCCTGGTGTATACATACTTGGAAACCTTTAATCCATTGCCCATATTATAAAACCCCTAGCAAATTGATGGCACAGCAGAAGGAAACATTATATGTACACAATTTAAATATTCATCCTTTAAGGACTATGAGGGGACATCTAACAGTGGCACGGTTGACATCCAGTGTCGGAGTGGGACTCATTTTCATCCCGGGAGTTTCATGCTTCAAACCAGCCACCTTTAGTTCACAACCTATTATACTGGAGATATATAATTATAGCTTTACTATGTAAGTCCACTATAGTGCACTATTCTCTATGACCTTGTTATTCACAGTGTGTATTATTCTAGAACATCATCATTACAAATTCAGTGAAAATAAGTGTAGCTTCACAACTTTAGTTTATTTTGACAAATATGAGAACAATGTAAAAGTGCACACATATTATATATAGATACCCTGAGATAACTTTGTTATGATATGGTGCTATATAAATAAAACTGAACTGAATACCACCTACCACCTCACAATGTGTTTTTGTAGAACATCACAATCTATTTTTCAGTGCAATTGACTGAACTACTAAAGATATCAACCCTCAAACATGAATAAATAATAAAATAAAAAGTATTGCACTGTTTTCTGCAACTTTGTTATTCACAGTATAACTTTCTAAGTGCTTTCTCTCGTGCTGTGGTTGTGTAAAACAACAACAACTGCGGACAATGCAGGTGGAAATATCACTTACTACTACTACTACTTTTCTACTTTTCTACTTTTCTACTGTTTCCTCGAATTGTAATCAGGGTGTTGAGAAAACCCTGATTATTATTATTTTTAGGGGTGCTTAGATGAATCATCTATTATTAAAATTATTGTGTTTAGTGGCCCTGTCACCGGCCCTTGCAGCCCAACAACCAGCCTGGCTGACATGGAATCTTCCCGTTTCTCTCAATTAGCCTGTGCCTGTTGACATCGGACAAATTTACTTAACATGTCATGTTAATACTGTTATTTTGTAATTGTCTATTTGTTTCTTATTTAACTTTTAGTATTAGTCAGTTTTTACCTATTTTATTTTGTTATTTTTCTTTCTTCTGTCTGGTGTTGTTGTTGAGCCTTCTATGGTGTGGTTTTGTGTTGTTCAATGCTTGTTACTAACTCGACTGCTTCCCTTTCCCTCTCCTCTCTCTCTCTCCTTCTGTTGCTTTCTGCAAGTATTTCTGCCTCCGGAGCTGTAGAGTCTGGATCTATGGTTGCAGGCCACCTGCTGCCCCCATGTTCCTGCTCAACAGCCGCTGCTGCTGTTATTGTTATTGGTCTTATTATTAGACTTACTATTATTATATTGCTATTAGTATTATTTTTATTAATATTAACATCAATACCATTACTACTACTATTGCTTTACATCTCAATGTGGAACTGTATTGTTCTGTACTACTGATGGGTTCTCTCTCCTCCTGTTCTCGCTCTCGTTAATCCTTGCCACTGTTGCTATATAAATAAAACTGAAATGAATTGTTGAAAATTTGAAATTCAATAAACTTTAAGTCATAAAAAAAAGTAGCAGATACCTGGTGAGGTGTTCCATGACATCCTGTCTTGAGAACAGTTGCTATGGTAATGTAGAGGAGGAACAGTATTCCTGGGTTGACATAAACTGGCCAATCATGATCGGCATTAAGATTGAGGTCATAGGGCGAGGAGCAGTTCCCTTGTATGATGATGTCCTTCAGACCAAAGAGTCTAGACAGGAACAAAGATGAAGGTATAAATAGAGAAATAGAGAGAGGGGTGATGGGGGAAGACAAGAGGAGGTGGTTAATTAATGGCATATGGAATAAATGTTTATTAATATTGTTGTGACCAGAGTTCAGGGTTCCCAACCCAACCCAACCGGTCGAGGCAGATGACCGCCCACCCAGAGCCTGGTTCTGCTTGAGGTTTCTACCTGCTAAAAGGGAGTTTTTCCTTGCCACTGTCACCTAGTGCTTGCTCATAAATAAAAATGAATTGAATTGAATAGAGATATGTGGGACAGTTGGAACCCCTTGGTTTAGGAGGGATTAACAGAACAGAACAGTGTGGTGCTGTCAGAAATGGACAGCCAAATCTAATCTACATTCCATAGCAATGATCTGGAGGGAGAGTCTGGGATGGCACAGTCACAAGACATGTATACATTATACCTCTGAAACACTGTCAGTTTTCTAAGTTAACAGTTAAGTAAAGCTATTGCTAGTCACCATCTTTTTCACCCAGTAATCAGAATGAGAGTCCATCTTATTGGCCAAGTTCAGAATGTTCTCAAATAAGCACAAGGACCTACCAGGTCTATATGCCGAAATAGAATACTATGCAGGGCCAAGTTATTGGCAAAAACATTGGAGAACAGTACTACTTCTAACGATAATAATAGGATTATTAGACATAGGATTTTTGAGAAAATCACATTGTATTGAGTTAATATTATTAATGTAAGAGTGTTGCATTTTAACTTAATTTGTATTGTACATATTCTATTGAGATATAGGATGATAAATATTTAAGTATTTAAAAGTTAAGTTAGAATGGAATTGATCAAAATTAGATTTCCAACTATTCTGTGAATAAAAAGGATGAAGGAGTCAGCATAATATTTTTAAACTCATTTCTGGAATACCTGTTAGTTTATCTGTGCAAATCAGTTTCATAACCTTAAAATATATGATGCTTTCACCAAAGCCAAATCAAAGAAATTGATCTGAAAACTTTGAACCACCTTAGCTTATGCTGGTGGCTAGAACATACAGTTTCAGTAAATAATGTTAGTGGTAAAGCTGATAGTCAAATGCTTATCTTTTGCATATAGTCATTCTATGTAGACATATGGCCTGTGTAACTGTGTAATTATACTGATGCCTGTTAATGTACATTATTTATTATTTGCTTATGTATCAGAACCACATACAACTTCATATTCAACTTGTCATTTATCTGGTATCTCAATAAACATTCCTGGATCGTAAAGTTCTTACCAGACACCCTGCAGCGGGCCTGTTTGTGTTGTGTTTGTGTTGTGTTGTGAATTTGCATTTTGGAACTTCAGGTGCTTCAAGGAGGTCAACTTTTTTTCTTTCTCTCAGAGACTTAGCCTCTCTCCCTCCTGTTTCACCTGTTGCTGTTAAAGGGGATGAGAGGAGCTCATGTGATTGGTCATTACTGACGTTCGCCCTGACCCCACCTGCTGATTCTGTATTCCTCCTACCAATAATAATAATAATAATAAACTTTATTTATATAGCACTTTTCAAAACAGAACAGTGCAATAAATGAATAAAAGCATAAAACATAAAAAAAAACTCGAATTAAAAGCCACTTTATTGGGACACTGAGGTAGCCTGTCTGATTTGCAATGGAAGGTTATTCCACAATTGGGGAGCCCTTACGGAAAATGCCCTACAACCCTCTGTCTCAAGCCTTGCCCTTGGGACCGAGAGCAGCAGCTGGTCTGCAGATCTGAGAGAACGAGCAGGTGTGTAAGGGGTGAGAAGGTCAATGATATAAGAAGGGGCAAGGCCGCTCAGTGATTTAAAAACAAGCAATAAGATTTTAAAATCAATTCTGAACACTACGGGTAACCAGTGCAATGAGGCAAGAAGAGGGGAGATGTGCTCATATTTTCGAGTTCTTGTAAGAACCGTAGCTGCGGTAGTTAGAGTAATCTAGATGGCTGGACACACAAGCATGAATGAGAGTGTGCATCACTGAATGAAAGAAATGATCTGATCTTGGCAATACTCCTGATTTGACCGATGGCTGATTTGGAGATATTGCTAAAATGTTTGGAGAAGTTCAGGTCCGAATCAAAGATTACTCCAAGATTTCTTGCCTCATGGGTTCACTGTAATCCCTGGGAAACTAGAGACTGAGTCACACTATCCATGTGTGCTTTGGGCCCAAACACCATCACTTCAGTTTTGTCATTGTTCAGCATGAGGAAGTTACTGGACATCCAGGACCTTATGGCTGCAAGACAGGTGAGTGAGGTAACTGAGGCGAGGTCAGATGGATTTATGGACAGATAGATTTAGCATAAAAATGGAAAGAAAGATTGGAGTTGCGGATAACTTGACCCAGTGGTAGCATGTAGATGCAGAACAGTAAGGGGCCAAGAATAGACCCTTGAGGAATGCTGCAGGTGATATTAGCGTAGCTAGAGGAGACATTCCCAACAGATACAGAGAAGGTTCTGTTACTCACGTAAGACTTAAACCAGTCTAGAGCAGTCCCAGTCATGCCTACCCAATTTTCCAGACGATCAATTAATATGCCATGATCAACTGTGTCAAACACAGCAGAGAGGTCTATCAACACCAAAACAGTACAACAACCAGCATCTGAGTTCATCCTAATGTCATTTAAAACTTTTAGAAGTGCTGTGCTATGATGGACTTGAAAACCGGACTGAAACTTTTCAAATAGTGAGTGGTCATTCATAATAGATATGAGCTGAGAATAAACCACTTTCTCCAGTACTTTGGCAAGAAAGGGTAATTTAGATATGGGTCTAAAACTATTAAGATTGTCGGCATCAAGGTTTGATTCTTTCAGTAGGGGATGAACAACAGCTGATTTAAAATTGGGAGGAATAACTCCTGCAGATAATGATTTGTTAAATATTGCTAAAATATCTGAACAAGGCAGAAACCTCTTTTAAAAATCTTGAGGGTAAAACATCTAAAGGAGAGAAGGAAGATTTCAGAGATGGCATGATTTGGGCTCTAATGTTTAATGTTTTTTTTTTTCAACAAAAAAGGACCAAAACATCTCACATCTCTCAATAGAAGAGACTTCATGGGAATCAGGAGGGTTGTGAATGAGAGAGTTAATGGTCCTGAATAGCATCTTGGGGTTGTAAGGATTTGCAGCAATAAGATGTGAGAAGTATTTCGATCTTTCTTGTTTTACAGTGTTGTTAAAGTCTTTTAAAAGCTCCTTCATGGCTTCAAAATTGCACGGTAATTTGGAAGCTTTCCATTTCCATTCAGCACGTCTGCACGCCCTTCTAATACTCCGGACACGGAGGTGGTTTCGTTAAAGCAGGACAGGCTTTAGATATTTTAACGGGAGCTATGGTGTCCAGAGTGGCAGCACATCATTGCATAAATCTAGTAGTTAGCTCTTCCACAGAACATGAGACATTTAGCAGATCGAGCTGTTCCTTCGTGGAGCAGCCAACACCCCAGGGTTTCTTCGTGGAGCAGGAGTGACTGCCAGGGGGAAGGCAGGCTTCCTTCGGAGTGCCAGTCCAGCTGTTTGCCCTGCGCTGTCCATAGGTGAGGGAGACCAGAGGCCTCCTCTTAGTGGAGGAAAATCCTGCTCATACAGGGTGTTAAATCTGTTGGCCAGTTGGATGTCCCTTGATAACATGATGACGCTCTTCTTGCTGTGTTGCTCTTATGAACAGTGGACCATGGTTCCATTTGCTGGGGGGTAGAGCTAACCGGAGCCTTCGGTCTAGCACCTAGTTTGCTCCAGGGATCCTCAGGTGGGGAAGGAGCTGGTTCTGAGCAAGGAACAGTGGAGTCGAGTTCCCCTCCAGCCATGATAGCATTAGCATGGCCAATGCTAACCAGGGATTCGAGGAGCTGTTCCTCTTCTTTAATCCAATAAAGAATCAATATTCTTCGTTCCAGTTTGGCGATTTTCTGGCTAAGACATAGACAGCTCACACACCCAGGCGGCGAGGTAAGTGGCAGCATGCCGGGCTGGTTAAATATGTTGTTATTTTTAGTGAAATGGTGGCCACACTGTGTCTCATAGGCAAAGAAAAACATTAAAATATTCTCTCCGTCTAATGTATTCAGCTTCTCTTCCATGTTACGCTGAGCTGCGCCTGGTTTGCACCAACACCTGTGCTCACCAAAATTGCAAAAATGTGTTGGTCACACCCATATGCAACTGCACCAGGAGTTTATACTTGGGTTTGTCAAATTTATGGTGACAAGGAAGTTTTGTATAAAGGTTTGTGTTGCTTCATGGTAACATGTTGTTTTATGCAAATGAATGTACATTCTGCATAAATGAAAGATTCCCTCTAGACATGTTTTAACATGTATATAAATTGCTCTACTTTGAATAATAATTTGTATCTGATGTTCTTTTCACAAAAAAAAGTTCAGTTATCTTTGAAATGACGTCTACTCCATTTCATGGTTTCATGTACATTGTGTCAGTCTTACAGTCTTACCTGGCCCACAGACTGTGTGGGGGAAACAGGGCCTGGGCCAGCAGACTCTGGTACAAGTACAGACAAACCATGTGACCAGAAGTGAAGAAGCCCACCATCACACACAGTGCATTGAAACCCAGGTGACTGATGGGAAGGTGGCACGCCCACCATGTGCACACGCCAATGAAAAGCAGGAAGTAGATGGCTGAGAAGGCAGAGGGCAGTGTGATTCCTGGGAGGAAAAAGGAGGAGAGAGGTCAGAGACAAACATTCAATATACACAGACAGACACTCGTATAAACAACTGGATGTTTAAATGCTTGCGGTCAAACCAGTGTAATCCTTGGAATTTAGTGTTTGATTGTATAGACAGAAAGAAAGAAGACTCCATTCACACTGCCTTATTAAAAGTTTTAGGCATGTTGTGCACATTTAAAGAAACAGTCCAACATTTTGAGAAAAATGTATGTTGCCTCTTTTCCATACTCAAATGCAAAGACAGATATCAACCTCATCTTGGAAGTGTTGATTTTCACTGACAATAGCTTAATTCAATAAAGAGTGCATGGGATAGCGGGCTCAATTGGAATGCGTGCAGTGCGTGAGAAGAGTATTTCTGTTAAAAAGAGAAAATGGGAGCAGCAGAGTGGTGAGTATGACATGACTGTTGTTGTACTGGTGGAATTAGTGCTGTGGAAATGGACATTATATGGAATATATTATGTGAGCCATTATGATACAGGAAGTACCAGAAATTTTAAATGTGTCTTTTTTGCCTTACCATTATTTGAAATTTATATGAGAGCATGTGAGTGTCCTGAATTCGATTTCTAACCTCGTATGAGCCCGGCAGGTGTGATGAAGAAAAAAAATGGATTTGTGCTCTTAAATTTATAATAATTGCACATGAATTACTCAACTGTCATATGTAACCTTTACATCACCAACACAACTTTTCGTGATTCTGTAGTGCAGGTGTAGCGGAAATGATGGTGCAGATCTAGTAGTGTCATAAGCCTTAATAAACTAATTAGAGATGACATATCATCAACAAACAGTATTTGAAATGACTATGAGAGCTACAGTAGCACCATATTGTGAAGAAATCAACAATCTTGCAGAGTGGTGCACAGAGAACAACCTACTGCTCCTAGGTGGAGCAGGTGAACAGTTGTAAGTTCCAGGGAATCAGCATCACAGAGAACCTGTCATCACACATTTCCACCCTGGGAAAGAAAGCTCAGAATTACAGAGGAGCAATAGAAAGCATCCTGACTGGAAACATTACAAACTGGCATGGGATGTGTATGACTCAGGACAGCAGGGCTCTGTAGCGGGTGATTAAAACTGCCGAGAACATCACTGGTACCCATCAAACGAGCATCATTGATATCGGAGAGGTGAGATGTCTGCGCAGAGCCCAAAGGATACTAAAAAACAATACCCACCCCAGCCACAGCCCGTTCAACCTGCTGCCATCTGGCAAGCGATACAGAAGTATCTGCTGCCAAAAGTAGTATACAAGAAGTATACCACCAGATTACAGAGCAGCTTTCCTCAGGCTGTGAGACTCCACAGTTCATCCTCATCCTTGGCACTCCACCATAAATAAATGACATGGAACTTTCTGTTATGCTGGTTTTGCACATTACCATACCACTACCTTTTGCACTACCCTCATTCCCACTAAAACCAAAGTCTTTCTTTTTGCACTATAATTTAAAATACTCATATTACACTGATATTGTATGTACTGTACATTCTTTCTGTGTGTATACGTTTATAGGTATAATATATGTATATAAGTACCTGTATATATTGTTTTTATTTTTATTAGGGCCCAAGCACGAAAGCACAATAGGTTCCTTGCACTTTCACCTTGTTTTTGGAAGGATTATCAGAGCACGGTCCCTGGCACTGAAAATGCAAGGAACCTATTGTTTTTGGAAACAATATTATTATTATTATTATACTTTTGTAATGCATTCTGGAGTGGCTTGGGATGCTCGAAAACTCATGAAAATTGGCACACACGTCAGAACTGGCGAAAATCGCAAAGTTCTGCAGTGATATGGGGCGCAGCCAGGGCACTCCATAGCGCCCCCAAACGCGCGCCATGGTTGGGATAAAGTTGCGTTGATCTTCATGAGATTTGGTGGGGTTATTGCTCTCATCATGAAGAACATATTTCAGTTTTTTTAAGAGAGTTTGCACAACAGGAAGTCAGCCACGTTGCATTTCCTGCGTAAATTTCAACTTTCTAAACACGTTTGAGGCTCAAAAACTCATGAAACTTTGCGCTCATAGTCGAACTGGTAAATATTTCGATTTGATGGCACAATTGGGCTTGGGTATGGCACATCGGCTCTATAGCGCCCCCTAATTACTTTTAGCCTTCAAACGCATTTTTGACACCCTTGGCATACTCAAAAGCTCATGAAACTTGGCACACACATCCTACCCTGTGAACATTGTGAGAATACACAGCGATTGCGTTCATGCGTGTTTAGCGAGCTCCATAGCGCCCCCTAGCACGTGGTAGGCCTTAGTCGGGATAAGGTTGTTCCAATATTCACTAAATTTGATACGCACATTGCTCTCATCATTTCAGACATATTTCCCATTGGCTTTCATTAACCTCTGCCCTCTACCTGGAAGTCGGCCATTTTGAATTCTGTGTGTGCTTTTCCTGTATTTTTTGCAAACTTTTTCGAACTCCTCCTAGAGGGTTTATCGGATTCATTTCAAATTTGGTAGGTATTATCGTCAGACTAGTGTGAAGCTAAATTGCGCAGGAATTGTCAATATCTCGAACGATGATGTCACAGGTCATGAGACAAGTTGCCATTTTAGACAATTTACAAGTATGGAACTTTTCGAACTTCTCCTAGAGGACTCAACAGATTCACTTCAAGTTTGGTGGGCTTAACCTTAATACATGTGTGATGCTAAATTGCAAAGCTTTTGAGTTTTCGTGGAATGCAGCTGCCGTGGCGGGGTGGACAATTTGCATGTTTTGCAATGAAACAAGAAGCCCTTTATGGAGGGCTTGGAATGCTTGAAAACTCACAAAACTTTGCATGTGTCAGAAGTGGTGAGAATTTACATCTGATATGGGATATGAGAACTTTTGGGTCTCTGTAAATATAGAGTCAGTCTAGACCTGCTCTATACGAAAAAGTGCCCTGAGATAACTTTGTTATGATATGGCGCTATATAAATAAAACTGAATTGAATATGGGTTTTGGACATGGATGTGGCAAAATGGCTCAATAGCGTCCCCTATAAAATTTCAAAATCAAAGCCCCCACCTTTAAATTTGACGTAGATGTATGAGCTTTGGGAGGCAGATGTATCATCACACGACTTAAAATAAAGCCTCTTGGAGCCATACCCTAAACCCAACAGGAAGTCAGCCATTTTGAATTTTCTGTGCAATTTTAGGCAATCTTTTGTCAATTGCAGGCTCTGTACTTTGAATTCCTAGAGAATAAATCAGATCGTCTTCAAATTTGGGCAGTGCAATCTAAAGACCTTCATGATGAAAAGTTGTTAAAAGTTTGATATTTCGTTGAGCGGTGTGTCTGTGGCGTGGCATCACATTTCCATGTTCCACCATGAAACAGGAAGTGTCCACACTTGACATACAGCAACATAATGCGTGTTTAGAGTGTACCAGCCAAAGCCAGCAGGCTGATGGCCAAGATTCTCCCCAGGTCCCGCAGAACTTTCCGGGCTGTGGCCTTCAGACGCTCAGCCAGCTGCTTGGCTCTGGTTGCTGTGGAAACCTCCTCATCAGCGTCACTAGGTAATGACCTCTCTTCTTCATCTTCACCTCCTGATGCCTCTTCCTCCTCATCATCCTCCTCGTCATCTGTGGTTTCGTCTGTTGGATCATCTTCTAGCTACAGTGGGAGAGGGACAAAAAGAAAGTTACAGTTACTAAAGTACAGTATGGTCACACATTAAATTACAAATGTGTAGGTTTTCTTCAATTACAGACAGTACAGGTGCAGTGACTGCACAAGAATGTATTTCTATGTACACTTTAGAGCTAATGGTAGTTCCTAACTGGTAGAACTAGGAAAAACTCGAGACTGTCTGTCTTTAAAGGAAATCTACCATGTCATCAGGTCAATAAATATGGCAGTTAATGACATCATCTGAAACAAACGATGAATAAAAGGTGTGTGTAACAGATTTTTATCAGGCTTTATCAATTCAATTCAGTTCAGTTCACTTTTATTTATATAGCGCCATATCATAACAAAGTTATCTCAGGGCACTTTTTCATATAGAGCAGGTCTAGACCGTACTCTATATTTACAGAGACCCAACAATTCCCACAATGAGCAAGCACTTGGCGACAGTGGCAAGGAAAAACTCCCTTTTAACAGGCAGAAACCTCGAGCAGAACCAGGCTCTGGGAGGGCGGTCATCTGCTTTGACCGGTTAGGTTGAGAGAGAGAGAGAGAGAGAGCAGGAGGAAAGAGAACATACAGTAGTACAGTACAGTTCTACATACAGTAGAGATGTAAAGTAATAGTTGTGGTAATGGTATTGATGTTAATATTAATAAAAATAATACTAATAGCAATATAATAATAGTAAAAATAAAATAAAATAAGAACAATAACAATAATAGCAGCAGCGGCTGTTGAGCAGGAACATGGGGGCCTGCAGCCATAGATCCAGACTCTACTGCTCCGGAGGCAGAAATACCTGCAGAAAGCAACAGAAGGTGTAAGAGAGAGAAGAGAGAAACCACACAACTACAGGAAAGGGAAGCAGTCGAGTTAGTAACAAACATTAATGGGATAGGAGTGTATACAGATGGAGAGGGAGAGGAGGAGAGTGGAGAGAGGAACTCAGTGCATCATAGGAAGTCTCCTGGCAGTCTAGGTCTACAGCAGCATAACTAAGGGGTGGCTCAGGGCTCACTTGAGTCAGCCCTACTATGAGCTTTATCAAAGAGGAAAGCCTTAAGCCTACTCTTAAATGTGAGGAGGGTGTCTGCCTCCTGTACACAAACTGGGAGCTGGTTCCACAGGAGAGGAGCTTGATAGCTGAAGGCTCTGGCTCCCATTGTACTTTTAGAGACTCTAGGAACCACAAGGAACCCTGTATTCTGGGAGCGCAGTGCTCTAGTGGGGTACTATGAGCTCTTAAGATATGATGGTGCCTGACCATTAAGGGTTTTGAAGTTGAGGAGAAGGATTTTAAATTCTATTCTGGATTTTACAAGGAGACAGTGTAGAGAAGCTAATATGGGAGTAATATGATCCCTTTTCCTGGTTCTGGTCAGTTCACATGCAGCAGCATTCTGGATCAACTGGAGAGTCTTAAGAGACAGCCTGAGAACCTTGTGGAACTCCGTGACTAACTTTGGTGTGCATAGAGGATTCATCGTTAACATGTACAAACTGATATCAATCTGATAAATAGGACTTAAACCAGCTTAGTGCGGTGCCTTTAATGCCAATTAAATGTTCCATTCTCTGTAATAGGATGTGATGGTCAATGATATCGAATGTGGCACTAAAATCTAACAAGACAAGTACAGAGACAAGTCCTTTTCTGATACAATTAGAAGGTCATTTGTAACTTTCACCAGTGCTGTCTCTGTGCTATGATGCACTCTAAATCCTGACTGAAAATCCTCAAACAGCTTGTTGTTGTGTAGAAAGTCACACAACTGATTGGCGACTGCTTTCTCAAGGATCTTAGAGAGAAAGGGAGGGTTAGATATATGTCTAGTTTGATAAAACCCCTTGATCAAGAGTGAGCTTTTTAAGAAGAGGTTTAATTACAGCTACTTTAAAGGGCAGATTGATCATATCTAGTAAAGAAGTGCTAACTAAGGGTAAAACTTCTTTAAGCAGCCTAGTTGGGACGGGGTCTAAGAGACACCTTGACGGCTTAGATGAAGAAATCATTGAAGTTAGTTGATGAAGGTTTTACAGTTGTTTCTAAGATTCCTGTGTTTGGAGATAAGTCAGTACCGGCTGAGGGCAGGAGATGCTGAATTTTGTCTCTAATAGTTAGTATTTTATCATTAAAGAAGCTCATGAAGTCATTACTACTGAGATCTATAGGGATACATGGCTCAATAGAGCTGTGACACTCTGTCAGCCTAGCTACAGTGCTACAGAAACCTGGGGTTGTTCTTTTTTTCCTCTGTTAATGATGAGTAGTAGGCTGCTCTAGCATTATGGAGGGCCTTCCTATAAAGTTTAAGACTATCTTGCCAGACAAAACATGATTCTTCCAGATTGGTGGAACGCCATTTCCTTTCAAGTTTTCGCGATGTTTGCTTTAATTTGAGGGTTTGGGGGCTATACCATGGAGCTAACTTCCTCTGTTTTATTATCTTCTTTTTTAGAGGGGCAATAGAGTCGAGTGTTATTCGCAGTGTGCCTGCAGCACTATCAACAAGATGATCAATTTGGGAGGGACTAAAGTTAGCATAGGAGTGATCTGTTATATTCAGATATGGCATTGAATTAAATGCCAATGGAATAACTTCCTTAAATTTAGCTACAGCACTATCAGATAGACATCTAGTGTAGGAATGTTTGCCTAATGGCGTGTTGTCCAGTAATAGGAATTCAAAAGTTATAATATCAGTATTTGTTTTCCAAAGTTGAAAACTACTAAAATAGAGAGAAAACAACAACTGTTGTTTCATTCATGAAGATGTCCATGACATCATGAGAATGATAAGGTGAAGTTCATAGCTGCAGAAGTGAAGGCTTATTTGTGATACAGTTTGGAAAGACCAGAGCAGGAAGCTGCAGCTGAGGGAGGAGACAAATAACTTCAGTCATCTCTGACACTTAATCAGATTAGCATTTACTACTGATGTACCGAAGGTCATAATATAATATAAAATCTCTCTACTTGAAGATGTATCCAGCTTTTATTACATCTTAATATCCTTTAATTGATGTGTTGTGTAATAGGTCATATTAGAATCCCATATATCATTGTATACGGTGTTATAACACATTCTAACAGCATCTTATTGATTGAATTTTATCCTACTGTTAAATTATTTTTCAAAACATTTAATGTAAAGACCCTATCCACCCCAAACCTATTCCTATTACCAAATGAATAAATTCTTACAAAAATAAGATACATTAATTGATCATCCAATAACAAAAAAACATTTTTGCCTTCATTTGACAGTAAAATTAAGATTTAGTTGAGTTGAAAAGAGGTTCTCCGTGTAGTGTACAGTGTATAAACCCAGTATCTTTGAAACTAAACATCCCACTTCTTCCCAAAAAGACTGGATGCATGAACACATCTAAAATATATTTGACGTGGTCCACCATTTAGTAATCCACACTTCCTTCAAGTACTTGGACCCAGTTCATTTAGATTTCTGCTAGGGAGTTACAAAAAATCAAGTTCTTTTCTATGGAATTTTGGAAGCACGTGTACGAACAATATGGAAACGAAAAGGCAAAATAGTGATAAAAGGCAAAAGTTCTTTGACTCTACAACAAGTCTTTTTACTCCCACATGAAAGTACAACACACACCCTTCTATACATTGTCATATGCATCATGGCAAAATTTCCTTTAGAATAAATGTATGAATTGATAAGTTGCGTGTGTGTGGTTTGTTCTGTACACATACAAGTAATGCTGTGTTTACATGCGTTTACCTGCAGATGAATCCATTACCAGCTCTGTGTCTGCTTCCCTCTACTGAGCAACACCACTGGCAGAGCTGTCCCCAAATACAGGGGCCAGATGTTATGCAGTAATAGGCTTTTGTTATAGATACTGTCAAACCATTTCTTTATTTTAGGATACCTGCATCCACTTCCTGTATGTGTGCAACATTTTGGGTTCACAATAAAAATTGAGTGGTTATATAAATCTGAATTTTTGGTTTTACCTGCCCAGGATTCTTCTTTACTGCTTATGGAAATGTTTATTGTATCTAAGTTTAAGTGTATGGAAAGTTTTATAGGGCCCCTGCTCCTATCACACTTCTTATACTGCAGTATATGTCTAGTTTATGGGAGAGGGCAGCAGCCCAGGGGTTTAATGGTACACTTAACACAGACACAGATTGTACTGCTCTTCTTTACTGCATGTTGTCACTCTTCAGCGTTAAAGATTACAGACGCAATACTCAGGCTATCAGGTTCCATCACAAAATGACAACATAGGTCCGACCAAGAATAAAAATAATAAAAATAGAAACCCTTCCTCCTAATTGTCCTCCTATGTGTGTACACACATACACGCAGAGTAATCTAATATCCCTGTGAACAGTATAGAGAAGCACCAGCAAAACACTCAGTCATGACATGCAGTAACAGGTGGCAAAGATCTAAAGTTTCTTATTACTGAGACAGGAATAGCACACTCACCCTCCTCCTATGTGACTTTACTGCTGTGTATAAAAGAATCCAGTCAGAAAGAGGTGAGTAGTTGGCTTGGGAACCCTCTGAATTATGGAATATGATAAATTATTCAAGAGAGAATCCCAATACATCTAAGAATTGATGATCCCCATTACACATAATGGTTTTCAGAAATACTGTCCACTACAGAAAATTAATTAAGTTTACAAGCAGCTATTTTCAGTATAAAAGCCCTGATAACCCCACCATACACCTGCCCAGCACCAGACAGCAGATAGACACAGTTAGACTAGCTGGTGAACATAGTGGAGCTGCTGGAAACAACAAGAGCAGGAGAGAACTGTATAGTATCTTGGCTGCTAGTAATGGCACAGCTGTAAAGTATATTCTAAAGTACAATGTTCCTCTAGCAACCTTAAAGGCTGTAATTTCTTTCACACAGTTTGAAAATGTTGGACAGAGTGAACATCCTGACCATTTAACTGCTCTTAGAGCCTTCCCATTGGGCCAAAAACATTGTTCTGAAGATGGAGTAAGAGGAAAGGACAGAGGCTCAATAAAAATAAAAAGGGTCATCCTGTTGAGAGCATAAATATGCTCAGCAAATTTCATGACAATCTACCTATTAGATTATGATATACAGTTATCTTGTGGCCTTAAGGCCATTTCATCCTGAAGGTGGCACTTTTCTTTTGGTGAGGAAATTCATTGCAACCTACTAGTAAGTGTATAAGTGGACATTTTGTGGTTCACACTGTATCTTTATTCTTTTGTAAGGCAGAGTCACAAGCACAAAAGATTCAGCTAATGCCTACTTCAACATGCTCCTGATAGAGATGCTAGAGGAAACATTAGGGGGTCACCTAACATGAGGATTCATCCTTAGCAGATCATGAATATCCAACATACATTACGTATTCATGAGACATTCCAATCCTCTGTTTTTGTGAGACCTTGCTCTGGACCAAAGTGTTGGACACACCAACGACAAACCGACTGACATTGCCATCATTTGACCCTGCTGCTAGCAGGGGGAAAGGCAAAAAATGTTTATCCAATTTGACTGTTTATTATATCAACATGAAAATCTCTCAAAACTTGAATATGTCTCATTTGCCTCTCGCAGATTCTCAGATACTCAGATTCCAGTGACTCCTCCTCTTTTTCTGACCTACATCTCTGTACTGTTTGTTTAGACAGTTGCCCTGGAGACAGAAAAGAAAGCAAGTGAGAAGGTAAAAAGAGAGAGAGGTGGAAACACACACACACACACAGATCAGACAGAGAGACATGAAGTATGGATATTAATTATAGTCTGAAATAACAGGAAGAAGGAATGGTAACAATTAGAGCTATACCATCTGAACACAGTTTTCCTATAGGGAAATTGTGAAAGAAAGAAATAGACTGACAACATGTCTACATGTATGTATGGGTGTGTTTTACTTTTATCTTATGGCCAGAATTTGTTAGTTTGCAAATTTTAAATTAAACATCAAATATGCTCATAAAATACAGCTATCATCTTCTTTTTCCCTTTTCTTCCTTTTTTCTGTCCTTTCTTCCTTTTGTCTTTCCTTCTTCTCTTTCTTCTTTCCTACCGTCTATCCTTTCATCTTTCCTTATCACTTTTCTTTCTTTTTTTCATCAACTGATCTGGAATTATGAAAATCTCGAAAACTGGAGATACAAGGATTTCACTTAGATGGCAAACTAATCTCTACTGTTCTTTCACAGTACAGTACTTTTAATTTGCTGCAATTTTTTACTGTTAGCTTTTACAAAATGTGAATGTAATTACATACTTTTCCACTGTGATAGCCTACTAAAAATCTTAATTAAGTCAAGGGTTTGAAAACTTCTTTCAGTTTCATTATGCTCTAAATCAGGTTTCATACAAAAAGAGGTATGTCAGTGTAACAATTTTAATAAGCACCTTTTGTTTGTGACCTTTTGAACTGAGCTCATACAGTTTTACACAGGAGCAATCACTATTAAGTCACTGAGGCTAATTTACTCCAGATCTGCATTAACATTATGTGGACACACACAGAGTTTAACATACAGCAGCATCAACGAGACAGAGAGAAAAGAGAGGGCAGCCATTTTTATACAGACAGAACAATAGTAGAGGAACTGTATAGGGGATACCAACACATTGTACCCTGAAAGGACCAACACCATGGCTATTAACAAGGCCTGAGAGGCTGCTTGGCATGGGGATGGATCTTTAGTTAAACCACACACTTGACTGTTAAAGCCTATTTTTAGGGTTTCTGAGAGTAATCCAAATGGCACCAAAAACGAAGGCGTGATCAAGAAGAAATTATGCCAGAAATAGCAAAAAAGTCAAAACATGTCAAAACAAATGGGCCTACTGCTTTTTTGCCATTTATCAAACCACTTTTGTCTACCACTTTTGGCAGCAAATAATCTGATGTACAGTGAATAAAAGATAAGGCCTTATCAGTTCTATTAGTTACTCATCAACATGAAGCTTCTTGTAAGGCAGGACAATGATAACTGGACTTCACTTATATTGTGCTTTTCAACCTTAACGGTTCCCAAAGCGCTTTACAGATTGGTCTCATTCACCCATTCACACTCACATTCACACACTGATGGAGGCGGAGCTGCCATGCAAGGTGCTAGCCTCTATTGGGAGCAACTTAGGGTTCAGTGTCTTGCCCAAGGACACTTGGACACTTTGACATGTGTACAGGAGAAGCCAGGGATCAAACCACCAACCCTGGGATTAATGGACCTCCTGAGCCACAGCTGCCCCAATAAACAATAAAGAAAGTGTTATATTTAGGCCTGACCAGGACTCAGGCTTGTTTAATTAGTTACCATGGCAACTACACCAGGTATTGTAAGTGCAAATCACACACACACACACACACACACACACACACAATGACTCACCAGTGTAATGTTAGCAGCAGCCACCATTTCTCTGTTCCTGACCAATCTGCTGCAGAGGACGATTGTTACCAAAGCAACCACACACACACCTAGGTCAGGACACAGAAGGCGTAACACACTCCAAGGATCATCTAAGGGAAGCCTACAAGACACACACATGCATATGTGGAAAAGTCAAGGCAGGTCAAACATTTCCCAGACAACACCTGCATGTAGATGCAAATAAAAATTGTATATTCTGACTATTCTACGCAGAGTTTGCCTCAGGTTCTACTATTACCTTGCACATAATAATGCTGTAATTTCTGTTTTTCCAAGTGCTTCTGTTCAGTCTTTGTACTTATCTGCTAAGATTGTTGACTGTTTATAACCCACATTTGTATTTTGTATTATATCTGTATTTCTGCTGTTTAGTTAATGTTCTGTACCCTATACTGTGTAGGTGTGTTACATTTATTCTGTGTATACATTTGTGTCTTCGCCCACTGGGGGCAAATAAGATTCATCTGCTCTTGTCTTATATTACCAGAAATATATGGACATGATATTTGCACCATAGCAGACTATTGTCTGGATAGACAAATTCATATATTATCAATTATATTTTTATCAACACCCTTTCCCCCAGTCAGTCATCCAACCTTCAAGACAGTGGCATGAATAAGTGGTGCTGCACTTAATCAAACACTAGTTACATACCTGGACAGTCCTATATGTCTGGTTATGGTGTCCCATTGTGAACAATTATCACCTATGGCGATGTTGAGAGGAGGATACGTGTATAGTACTGTCTGGAAGCAGATATGAGCCAGTACAAACAGTAGACCGGTACAGAATACCACTCTGATAAACCGACCTGTGTGACCTGGAAGACAAGGAGACAAGAGATATGGAGGATGAAGATCAAACCTGAGGAAACAGAGTTCAATGTACAGTCAAATACAACATTATAAATTATATATAAATAAAAGACAGATAACTACAGAGTAAAATACACAGATGGGATGTGTTTAGCCTAGCATAGCACAAAGACTGGAAGCAGTTGGAAACTGCTAGCGTAGCTCCATCAAAAGTGAAACTTAAACAACCACTTAAAGGATAAACCAACAATCAATGTATCCTACTAATAAGTATTGTGTGTCGAGTGTCGTTTTCAGTGACATCACTGCTGATATCTGTAATTCAGTTTTAACTAGTCAAAAGTGAATTACAGATATCTCTAATATCGTAATCTTGTTTTGACTAGTAAGAATGACGTCATAGATATCTTGAATAAAGATTCTGACTAGTCACAACATAATTACAACTAGTCAAAATATATATTAATATCTGTAATGTTAATTCCAGATAGTCAAACTTATCTAATAAATGTTAAAATGGCTTGCCATATATCCCTAAATATTTCCACCATGTCATCACTATGTTTACTATAAGACTCATCTGAGGTACAAATGCGGCCTACTCTATTTAACTGAGTAATTGGAAGATTTTTGAGAGGTGGAATAGAAACTTGCCATGTAATTTTTCACCCATATGAAATGTTATCACTCAATTGAATGGGAGTTATCAGTGGTTATCAGCCTCATAGATATGGGTTAGAAGGGGCCTGCTACACCTACTAGTACGTTCAGAAGACCGTTATCATCTGTTCACATGGTTGATCACTAATGTCACGTCACCTTAAGTATAGGCAACAAAACTACTTGGTTAGGTTTAGGAAGAGATCATGGTTTGGGTTAAAATAAGTATGTTACGTGTTGTAAGACACGTATGCAATGTTATGTAACTTTGAATAAGTCAACGTTGACTTTTGGTTTCACACGGGACACAAAAGTCCAGCCTCCTGAACCTACTAGTAGGTTTAGTTGGCCCTACAAGCCCATATATTTGGGACAGATGTGTGATGATAAGGCCTATTCAACATCCTGCTAACAGTCAAATGTGCTGAATATTGTGTTCTTGTCTGTCAGTTCCCTAAACCTAACCAAGTAGTCTTTGTGCCTAAACCTAACCAAACCTTAACCAAAGCGTTGTCACATCATGAAACAGATTTATTATATATAACAATGATTTGTAACGGTTTTTGGAAGGGGTAGACAGATGATGTCGTCCTGCCGATAGGGGTGTCAGATCAGAAAACACTTCTATGTGTTGTTCTAGAGGGCATGGACAAACAATGTATTTGGTTATTTAACATGGCAAACTTGTTGACCATGGTGATAGCAATACAACACATCTGGTTTTGGTCTTTTTATACAGCTTCACCAAACATTTTTTCATTATTCATTTCTATCGCCATTGTATTAATTAACTGTTAAAAAATAACATGTTTGGTGCTGTGTGTACACGTTCTGCTCTGCACCATCTGAACAATAACATGATTTCCTGTCGCATATTCTTCATTTGTTGATCTACTGTTATCATGCGTCGCTGTGATTTTTCTGTTTCAGAGCGATGAGACCTGTGATTTGACTGGCTGAAAGTGTATTTAATCACCACATCCTCCGATCTACATTCCACCTCACCCAGTTCTTTTGCACTTTGTGAAAATGTTCACACATTAACCAAAATAGCAGTATATCTGTTTTTAGGGCCCGAGTACTACAGTGCGTAGGACCCTATTGTATTTCTAAGGATTATTATTATTCTTTGCACAATTCAATCGCACTTTTGAGGCCCTAAACATGCTCAAAATCTCATGAAATTTTGCACATGCATCACAAATGGCAAAATCTTTTATATTTTATATTTTATAGGTCTCCCACATGGGTGTGGCAAAATGGCCCAGTAGCGCCACCTACAGACGTTTAACAAACTACACATTTCACCTACATGCACCAAATTTGGTATGCATGTGTATCATGTCCAGACTTACAAAAAAGCCTGTGGGGAAGTGCTTTATAACTGGACTGTACATTGTCCTAGAGGCCCCAAACTTACCACGTGTCATGATCCCCCCGCCCTGAAGGCGTCTATATGCAAATTTTCAGCCACAGTCATAGCGCCACCTAGTGACAGCAGGAAATGTCACGTTTTATAGTGTGACATGCCACTCAGAGTAGGTTGAGCAGAACAACCTCAAAATTGGCCAGGAAAGCCTAAACACATTGATGATGCTGTACAGTGATAATTGTGAGTTTTCACCAGAGGGCGTGGTCACGGTGGCGCGGCAAATTTCGATGTTCCATCATGAACAATCAAACTGTTGTAACCCGGCTGAAAATGATCTGATCTTTTTCATATTCCTCACATTTGATGACATTCCCGGCCTGAACACATGTAGGGGTCAATACTGAATCAAAGTCATAGCGCCACCTATTGACAACAGGAAGTCACACGCCCAATACTTTTAATCAGTACTCCTAGCACGTTACCTACATCCACATCAAATTTGGGGAGCTTAGTCGCCATAAACAGGAAGCAGTATTTTGGGGGGTTAGGGATGTGTGAAAACTCACCAAACTTTGCACATGTGTCATCTGTGCCACAAATGTACATCTCATATTGTTATTGGACATGGGTGTGGCCAAATGGGCTCAGTAGCGCCACCTACAGACCTTTAACAAACTCCCCCTGCGGCACGTTTGACCTACATGCACCAAATTTGGTATGCATGTGTATCATGTCCAGACTTACAAAAAAGCCTGTGGGACCCCTACCCTAAACCCTAACCCAACAGGAAGTCAGTTATCTTTAATAAACAGGTCATTTTTACGGCTATTTTGGCCATTTCCACGCCTCGTACTTTTGCGAACTCATCCTACAGATTTTATCGGATCGCTTTAAAACTTGGACCATGCCTTCTTAACAAGATGGCCATCAAACAGTACTCGTGGATTTTCTTATCGCTCAACGGTTTGCCCGTGAGGTTGCGTGGAAGTTAGGTGTTTCGCCGCCAAACAGGAAGTGCTTTATAACTGGACTGTACATTATCCTACAGGCCCAAACTTCCCATGTTTCATGACCCCCCCGCCCTGAAGGCGTCTATATGTTAATTTTCAGCCACAGTCATAGCGCCACCTAGTGACAGCAGGAAATTACATGTTTTATAGTCTGACATGCAGCAGCTTCTCTCTGCTCTGCTCTACGTGTGTCTGTGTGTTGTAGCTGACATCTTGTGTACACACACACACACAGACACTCACACTGTCCTGTGTGGACAGGAAGTGGTTTATAACTGGACTGTACGTAGTCCAAGAGGCCCCAAACTTAACATGTTTCATGACCCCCCCGCCCTGAAGGCGTCTATATGTAAATTGTCAGCCACGGTCGTAGCGCCATCTAGTGACAGCGGGAAATTACACGTTTTATAGTCTGACGTGTCGTGAAGCGGCGGACGCCGCGCTCCCCGACGTGCGCAGGTGTGCGAGGGCCCGTTCATCGCTGCTTGCAGCTTTAATTTGTATATATGTTCATTCATGTCAATGCATGTAGCAAACATAATAAGTATCCAGTCCTGAGGACCACTGCATGATATGATCATATCATCATGATATGATTTGATTCCATGAAAGTTGATTTCTGAAAGTATTATTGTATAAAGAATTATTGTCCTGCCCTAATCAAAACCAAATCCCCATCATCTGGGGATGGGTGTCCACAGCAAATGTGGTGGGAATTTTAGTTTTCAAGGTACTTCATCATGAACCAAGGTATTGGTTAAAGGGAAACTTTGGCCTGATGGTGGAAAAGCCAATCCACAGCAAACTTCATGGCGGTCTGGCAGGTCAGTTGTGAGATGATGTGTTTCTGTGAAGAGTACTGAACAGACTGCCAAACCTTGCCATCTGAAGCAGCCAGAGGAAATTATGTAATTTTTTTTTAAAAAGGTATATTTTTTGGCTTTTCACCTTTATTGATAGAGACAGCTTTAGAGAGACAGGAAAGGGGGGAGAGAGAGGGGATGACATGCAGAAAGGGCCCGAGCCGCTGCGGTGAGGACTCAGCCTATGTGGTATGCGCTCTACCCGGTGAGCTACCAGGGCCCCCCAATTAAATGTATGTAATGTAAATTTTAACACGTTATATGCACAGCAGGTGTCAGTCCTGAGCTTGGCTTCACTGCTGTTGAATCACAACAGCTATCAGCTACAGTATGTCAGAGCTGTATTCCATTGGCCTTGTTAATTTAAGGAATCACACATTAATGAGTCAACTGGGAATGCCAAATGTCATGTAAAGCTTGAAATGTAAAGAAGATATTCAGTTTGCTATCACACACCAATCCTCACAATATAGAAGCTGAAACTAGGTAATGTTTGCAATTTTTGCTTGGAAAATGCCTTTCACAATTAATTGATTATCAATATAGTTGCGGATTAATTTTCTGTTTATTGACTAATTGATTCATTGACTAATTGTTTCAGCTCTAAACAGTAGTGACTACATGTGAAGGAGATAAATCATACTCAGAATACATATATAGGGCATTTTTACACTTGACTCAAAGCTGATGCTGCCTGAGGAGGAAAAGAGATGGCAGCAAAGGTATGACCACAGACTGTAGAAAAACACGGACGTAGCATCTGTGACATCACTGCTTGTCCTCATCTTGTAAGTTTGTGGACCCAGAACATCTTAATTTAGTGCAGCAGGCAGAGCCTGAGCTGTGATGAGCAAGTGGCAACCAGCACAGCTGACTGTCATAAGCAGAGACACTTTCCAAACCAAACACGGCTCAAAACATATTTCTCCTCTCCTTGTTCCTTAATGGAACAATAAGTCTCCAAATCACCACTGAGACACATTTGAAGAAGTAAAATTAGCAACTGAGACCTAACTCTGTATGCGTGTCTATGTGAATGAGTTTCGACTTCTGCCTAGTGTCCTACCAGTCCAAATGCTTGTAGTATTTGTAGTTAGCCATGAGATAGGTAAAGCATTCTCCATCCATCCATTATCTATATCCACTTATGCTTTGCAGGGTCACAGGGTGCTGGAGCTTGGACCCTGGACAACTCACCAGTCTATCACAGGGCTGACACGTAGAGACAACCATTCACACTCACACCTACAAGCAATTTAGAGTCTCTAAGGCCTTGCCAGATTGCCAGCCCAAATCCATTTTTTGGCATATCCGGATTGTATCCAGATTGATTTTAGAAAGTCTGGCCAGCAAAAAACCACATGAAAAGTGATTTTTGCAAATCGGATCCAAGGCCCATGTAGAGGTGGTTTGAAATGCAATTCCAATCAGATTTCTACAGATGCGTCTCAGTCCGGACACTCTGGCCACTCAAATCGGATTTCAAAGTGTCTTGCAACGCGACACACAATGACAACATCAAATCCAGAGTGACTGTATACCGGCCATCATATCACCCTCCAAACAATCACCCTGTCAAGTCGCGGTGCAGAACTCATCTGTTGCACCAGACAAACTCAGCAACGGAGGAGTTCTGCACCGCGACTTGACAACGCAGTTATTTGGACAGCAAGATGATGGATCTCCATTTCTCATGTTTCCGTGTCAGAAAGCTGCGTCATCAGCTTATGTAGGTACAGACGCCTACGTTGTTACCACAGCAACCCATGCAGATAGGTTGGTGATGTCTGGACACACAAATCCGATCTGATCACTTATAACAGTATAGTACAAATAACAGTGCGACAGTTTGTCTTAAAGATCTGATTTGAAAAACAGATCTGATTTGCCTGCAGTCTGAACAAAGCCTAATTAAGCAGACCTGCATCTCTTTAGACTGTGGAAGGGAAGTGGACTAAACACGGGGAGAACATGTAAACGCCACACAGAAAGAACCCACATGGGCGGTGTATATACTCCAAAAGACATATAGACATATATGTTCTCATAAATTTCATCCTTTATTAGGTATGACATATAGAATTCTGCTGACTATTTAACATAGTCCAAAGAAAGTTTTGAAAACAAACAGCAATAATGTCTTGATATTCTAAACATCTTAGAGCATGGGCACCCTCCCTCCTACTGACACCTCATTATGATCTTGTATTCAAAGTGGCTGAGCCATGAAACATTTGAGTAGTTTAGTTCCAGTTGGCCTTGAATCTCGTTTAGACTTGTTAACACATGCAACACAAACAGCTTTCATCTTTTATTTATACCCTGGCAAGATGCCCCCTCATCTCAACACTGTCTTTTCATGTCTCAAACTGGATGTGTAGGGGACTACAATATATAATTAGTATCACAGGTTGTCATTGATCTTATCTTACTGTTGCATAATTGAGCAAAACATCAGATAGGAAAGTAGACTTAAACCAGCCTATTTACACCTTCCACAGGTAGACAAGTCTATAGCCATACTAACGACTGTGAGTCTGTACTTTTTATGAATACATTCAGTCGCTATGCTAACATGCACCTTCAGTCATCAATCTGTCAAGCTTCTGAAGTTTACGGATGACACTACCCTAATTGGGCTCATCTGTTGTGGGGATGAGTCCGCCTACAGGTGGGAGACTGACCATCTGGTGACCTGGTGCGGACTGTACAACTTGGAGCTCAACTCTCTAAAGACAGGAAGAACCCACCCCCATCACCCTGTGTGACTCCCCATTCGACATTGTGAAGTCCTTCCCCTTCCTGGGCACCATCGTCACCCAGGACCTCAAGTGCGAGTTGAACAGCTCACTCACCAAGAAGGCAAAGCAGAGGATGTACTTCCTGCAGCAACTGAAGAAGTTCAACCTGCCAAAGTCAATGATGGTGTATTTCTACACCACCATCATTGAGTCCATCCTCACCTCCTCCATCACCATCTGGTACATTACTGCCACTTCCAAGGACAAGGACAAGTGCAAACTTTAGTGTATCATTCGCTCTGCTGAGAAGGTGTTTGGCTGCAATCTGCCATCTCTCCAGGACCTGTACACATCCAGAACCCTGAGGCAACCTCATTTGTGGGGGCATATCTTTGTAGTTTGGTGAGCTTGCAGTATTTGGAGTTGAATTTTGCCCTGATTAGATGGTTACTGATGGGTTCCCATTCCAGAAGTGATTTGGCTGTTGTTTTGTTGACAATGAGGGCAACACCACTGGAGTGAACTTCTATCTTTCCCTGAGTAAAGAATGGCTGCGCCGGCTGATGTTGCTTTGCGTCAAAAACCAGTCCATCAACCTTTGTGGACACACAGGATACTAGGTCTTTCCACCTCTCTAATGACTTGAGCTATTTTTGATGTTTCAAACATGGTGTGGACATTTCATGCTCCAAGACGGACTAAAGCTTTGGGTCCCAGAAACCTCTTCATCAAGCTCCTGGTCTCCCATGAAGGGCTTTCATCAGGCACTGTCATAATGCCTATTGATTGGTTGGGGTTTTCCATGGGATCATTGTTTTGATTAATGTTGCTGCAGTTTCTGTAGCATAAGCTTTTTGCAGGGTGAGGTTGCTAGCCTCACACCCAACCATCCACCATTTCTGGCTTCTGGAGGTTTTTGGAGTTGATTTGTTAGTCCTCCTGCCTGGCCTATTGTCCCCCAGGTATAGGTTACAATCTCACCACATGAGACCAGACAGGTTTTGGGTTGTGTACAAGCTGCCCCGGCACATTAAGCCCAACCAACTCCAGCTGCTGTGTAATGAAAAGCCATAACTGCACCTCAGCAGAATGCAGGTTAGGTTTTACTACCAGCAGCACGAGACAGAGACATTAGGAATGACAGGGCACTTAAATGTGCATTCAGTTCACTGCCTCCCATCAGTATCAAAGTCCTGTATCCCACCCTCTGTCTATCAGCAGTGAAGACCTGACTACCTTTCCTGATCTCATACAGTATCTCTCTGAGGCTGCAAAGGCTATTTATGTTTCAATGTATGTAGCAAACTTTATCTAACCAAACACTACCAAACACTGCTTGGGATGTTTCATTTCCTACATGTAGGCTAAAGTTTGACATATACCTTTTAATCTGGACAAAGACATATTGAACTATAGTGACCAAAAATTATCTGTAGCTGTGAGTGGTGTGTATATGTAATAGTCCTGCTAAAGACTGGTGACCTGTCCAGTCCAGTCTTACAGGACAAGCAGCTATAGATCAATCATGGATGGATGATACTTAAGCCATGTCTCATCCAAAGCATGAAATAAAACTTAATCAAACCATGTAAACCAGTACTTCTCTATTTTATATCCGGTGTAGGCTAAAATGTCATCTCTTGTTATTACAACATACCAACTTATCATGTTAACATGAGAAAAGTTTGTTTTAATGACATATGTTGATTTTGTGTAATAATGAGAAAGTTTCATGATATAACAAGTCTACGGAATATATGGTTTAAAGGATACCAAAATATGTAACAATAATTAATAAACCTCAAAGAGGCACCAAAATTATATAGTGTTAACACATTAACTGGTACAAAAATATGAAGTGGAGTGATTACACTCACTTCAGGCTAGCAGAAATTATCGATGTTTACATTAAATAATGGAATTTAACTTGTATTAAATTCACCTCAGGGCACCACCCTTAAAGTAGGGAAAATTAATTAATTAATTAATTAATTTAGTCTCATAAATCAAATATACTAACTTATCAATTTGGAACTTTGATTAATAATTAAGTTAATAACTACAACCAAAATAACTATATCAATAACTAGTAGGTTATTGGGTTTTAGAGTTTTGAATAGTATAGGTTGGCAGAATTCACTCTTGTACAACATTTAATAGACCAGCATACATTGTAGCGTTATAAGGAGCCTGATGATGAATAATTTTATATCTGTCCTTGAGAAAAAAAAAAAAAACCTCCACTAAAGTGTGGCACAGCCATGGTCTCTGCCATGGTCATGGTCCAGGATATGGGCTGAAGATTCAAGACTCTGAACTCTTGACACAAGAACAAAGGAACTGACTTTGCCATGCTGAATTAAATGTATATTAATTAATATGCTATGTTTAACTAACCCTCTGAAAGGTACTGAACTTTGTTTCACATGCTGATTTTGACGAAGGTAAAATGGAAACTGAACCAACAGGAATGGTTTACACCTATCCACTTATCCAGATAAAGATAAAGATGGGATGGCTAGTTTTACTTTATAACTAGTGAAACAGGAAATGTGACTATGCCTTTACATAACAAATAAATTGATCATAGCTTGTAATGAAAAAAGATTTAAGTTGAAATGCCACTCTGTCTCCACTGCACTCTGCTGTGTTGATTGGTTGGGGTTTTCCATGGGATCATTGTTTTGATTAATGTTGCTGCAGTTTCTGTAGCATAAGCTTTTTGCAGGGTGAGGTTGCTAGCCTCACACCCAACCATCCACCATTTCTGGCTTCTGGAGGTTTTTGGAGTTGATTTGTTAGTCCTCCTGCCTGGCCTATTGTCCCCCAGGTATAGGTTACAATCTCACCACATGAGACCAGACAGGTTTTGGGTTGTGTACAAGCTGCCCCGGCACATTAAGCCCAACCAACTCCAGCTGCTGTGTAATGAAAAGCCATAACTGCACCTCAGCAGAATGCAGGTTAGGTTTTACTACCAGCAGCACGAGACAGAGACATTAGGAATGACAGGGCACTTAAATGTGCATTCAGTTCACTGCCTCCCATCAGTATCAAAGTCCTGTATCCCACCCTCTGTCTATCAGCAGTGAAGACCTGACTACCTTTCCTGATCTCATACAGTATCTCTCTGAGGCTGCAAAGGCTATTTATGTTTCAATGTATGTAGCAAACTTTATCTAACCAAACACTACCAAACACTGCTTGGGATGTTTCATTTCCTACATGTAGGCTAAAGTTTGACATATACCTTTTAATCTGGACAAAGACATATTGAACTATAGTGACCAAAAATTATCTGTAGCTGTGAGTGGTGTGTATATGTAATAGTCCTGCTAAAGACTGGTGACCTGTCCAGTCCAGTCTTACAGGACAAGCAGCTATAGATCAATCATGGATGGATGATACTTAAGCCATGTCTCATCCAAAGCATGAAATAAAACTTAATCAAACCATGTAAACCAGTACTTCTCTATTTTATATCCGGTGTAGGCTAAAATGTCATCTCTTGTTATTACAACATACCAACTTATCATGTTAACATGAGAAAAGTTTGTTTTAATGACATATGTTGATTTTGTGTAATAATGAGAAAGTTTCATGATATAACAAGTCTACGGAATATATGGTTTAAAGGATACCAAAATATGTAACAATAATTAATAAACCTCAAAGAGGCACCAAAATTATATAGTGTTAACACATTAACTGGTACAAAAATATGAAGTGGAGTGATTACACTCACTTCAGGCTAGCAGAAATTATCGATGTTTACATTAAATAATGGAATTTAACTTGTATTAAATTCACCTCAGGGCACCACCCTTAAAGTAGGGAAAATTAATTAATTAATTAATTAATTTAGTCTCATAAATCAAATATACTAACTTATCAATTTGGAACTTTGATTAATAATTAAGTTAATAACTACAACCAAAATAACTATATCAATAACTAGTAGGTTATTGGGTTTTAGAGTTTTGAATAGTATAGGTTGGCAGAATTCACTCTTGTACAACATTTAATAGACCAGCATACATTGTAGCGTTATAAGGAGCCTGATGATGAATAATTTTATATCTGTCCTTGAGAAAAAAAAAAAAAACCTCCACTAAAGTGTGGCACAGCCATGGTCTCTGCCATGGTCATGGTCCAGGATATGGGCTGAAGATTCAAGACTCTGAACTCTTGACACAAGAACAAAGGAACTGACTTTGCCATGCTGAATTAAATGTATATTAATTAATATGCTATGTTTAACTAACCCTCTGAAAGGTACTGAACTTTGTTTCACATGCTGATTTTGACGAAGGTAAAATGGAAACTGAACCAACAGGAATGGTTTACACCTATCCACTTATCCAGATAAAGATAAAGATGGGATGGCTAGTTTTACTTTATAACTAGTGAAACAGGAAATGTGACTATGCCTTTACATAACAAATAAATTGATCATAGCTTGTAATGAAAAAAGATTTAAGTTGAAATGCCACTCTGTCTCCACTGCACTCTGCTGTGTGGGTGTTAGCCCACTCCTTCTGCATCTCCCCCTCCTCTTCTACATTCCTTTAGCAGAGATCAGAACTGAATGACCTGTAGTAATTCTATTTTACTTATTTCATTTGCTATACCTATGGAGAGACACATATGTGGATATTCATATAGAGATCTATGTGCATGGGTTAAGTTTGTGTGTCACTGAATTGTTACTCAATTCCCCTATTGTGACACACACACACACACACACACACACACGGCACGTGCTTGTTTTACTCTTAGGAGAGAGACAGAGACATCTCTGTGATCAAAGGAACCCTACTGAGTTTACTGTGATTTACTCAATAAGTTGCTGTGCATATATGTACACATATGCATATATATATACAGACATTTATGCTAAATATGTACGTGTATTGTTATAACAACATGTTGTGTATATTTGCTATTTAAACCTGGTTTAACACTGTCTATGACTGTCTTTATAAGGAGTTGGGTATCGTTCTGCAGCAGAGAATGCCACACTATTAAATATGGAAGCATTAGACGTGATAAACTTTATTACCGAAATGAATTCTTTAGAAAAGAAATTAGAACAAAGAAAATAGTAAAGATAGAATAGATCTAGGGTGGGTGGGTCTCTTATATCTTATACATCTCTTATTATCTCATATATTGTTCTTCTCTTACACCTCTCTAACTGACTAACTGTTATCTGCCTCGACCTGCGCTTGGCTCTGCCACTCAGCCTGACCATTTAACCATACAGAGCAGGCCCAGAAGATTGCCTGTCAGCTGTATCCGAGCCGCACAGAACGTGCTGAAGCAAGCCAAATCGCTTCGGATTGAAAGCCCCCCCGAGAATGCCAAGAACTTCCTCGCAACCGTTAGACTGAGACTGAATTAATTAATTGGCTATCTTTTTCAAGGGTGATGACCTGAGGTGAATTTAAGCCGAAGTTGAGTGTCATAGCTCTACTTCAATTTATATCCATTTGTATTAAGGCCCATATATTTGGTGCTGCTGTGTGAGACTAATACCGCTACAATACACACTGTGTGTGTGTGTGTGTGTGTGTGTGTGTGTGTGTGTGTGTGTGTGTGTGTGCGCGCGCGCGCATGTCAGGTGCACGCCAGAAAGAAAGTGTGTGTTTCTTTGTTCTGCCTGTGTGTTCTGCGTGTGCACGGGCAGGAACAGTTCTGTTAGGCCAGAAACAAAAGAGCATGTGAAGCGAGAGCCTCTCTGTGTGGGTGTCTATGTTTACGGCCAATTCGAAGTGTATGTAGAGGATTAGTGTAGGATAAGGGTTAGAAAAGAGGATGGTCTGCATGTGAGACATAGTAGTTATGGATGTAACAAATTCTCTGAGTATGTGTGAAGTATAACTAACATCAATGTAGTGTTGTGGCTATCCAATAACCTAACTATGAAACTGTATAAACCAAATCAATGCATGTAATGTTACAGTACATTGATTAAGTTAAACAGTCCTGTGTTTAGCCGTGTACCATTCCTATGCTAGCTAGATATGCCCAGTTAGTTACCAGTTCATGAAGGGAGGGATTGGTGTGCTGCTATGTTAGCTGGCGATTCCATCGGTTGTGGAATTGAGCCAGGCTGGGAAAAGTTGCGGTTCCGATGTCGAATTAAGATTACATTCAGATAGATAGATAGATAGATAGATAGATAGATAGATTCAGGCACTGTGCCGAAAACTCCGGTTCTCCCATTCAACCGGAGTTTAGGCTGTGGCAGTGCGGACCGCAAGGGGTGCCGAAAAAACAGAATCAACTTTTGGAGAAATGCAGCTGACGTCATGCTGCAGCCAATCACGCTCAGACTCACTGTGCAGTCGCTTGGCAACGTATCGCTCTTCAAGCTGTGATTGCTGGTTTGTATGTGACCATCCCACACTGCCACACAACCCTGTGCTAATCAGCGCAACGCCTGATTCTGTCTGGAAGCAGCCTAAGTCCATGCTGTGCAGTGTTCTGATGGTGCAGGTCAGAGGAAACCGGTCGCTCCTTTGTTCTCCTTGCAGAGTTAGCTGCTCAGCACTAACTTGCTTCGTTGCTCCTGTTGCTTGTAAAGTTAACTCAACTTTTAAACTTTTATAGAGTAAATAAACATTTACTCTAGGTTAACAGTGCGCTAACCAGGGACCATAGACAGGTTCTCTGGTCTCTTGCCTTTAGAAGAGAGTTTGATGCGTCTGCTCCAGGCAGACTACACGGTGGAGGGGACCTCTGTCGAGGTCAGAGAGCCATCAGAGGAGAAGAGGTAAGAGAGAGAACAATACGTGAGCTGTGGTTTTCTTGACTGTATTCCAGAGGATATCTGGTTACAGTTACAAGAAGTTATTGGAGGAGATGTGCGACTGCAAATGTAATGGCTTACGTTTCAAAATAAAAGTTCAGTTTAAGTCACACATTGAACGAATGAATCTGTGGAGTTCCCATTGTCCCTATACAAGATATAGTGATTTGTTATAGCAAGAAAGGTTACCTATAAAAACTGAATAATGAGGAATGAAGTAAAGAGGAGAAGATCTGGAATGAACAATATCTTTTTGTAACATAAAAAGGATCTTATAACAATGAGAAAATGGTTATAACAAGACACTCTGCAGAATTATTTTTATCAAGTTGGCAGTAATACACTGTCACAATCTTTACTTAAACTCCCATTATAGGTTCTTCCTAATGTTGCTCCTGAATCAGGCAAACTGCTCATTCAACATTGGTGTGATCCCCTCGTTAACTGCACCATTGTTTAGCCTTTCCTGAAAAAATAACCACTTGAAAAAAAAAAAACACACACACACAAAAAACTGAATCCCATTGAAAATCCTTAAAGAAAACATATATGAAAACTCCTGCTTGTTGAATCAATCATCAACTTGCATTTTCATTCACTAAGTACCTAGTTCTACTGTCAGCTGTATTAAAGGGACGCAGAACTGAGTCCTTAGGCTGCAACTCAGTCTCCTTACAACTTCAAACGCATATCATCTTATATCATAACATAACATAACATGCACAAGCAAATCATGGGCAAGAATGAACATCAGAGAAGGCTGATTACAGGACAGAGCACAGACAAACTGCTTCCTGAAGTTGAAGATGTTACATACAAACACAGAAGGTCTTACCTCTGATTGTGTGTTTGTTGGGACACAGGAACCACGGCAGCAGCAGCAGGTAGAGGAAGTAAACCAGCGACAGGATGTTGTAGCGAAAAAGACAAGCTGCAAAGAGAGAAACGCTAAAGTCAAACAACTACATGCATTTAAATATACATTTAAAGATTCTAGCATTTATGACGTGTAAGAGCCACAATGTGAGAATATGAGTTAATTTAAATATCATGCAAAATTCATAGTTCATAATTTCTAGTCACTGCATAAGACATAATGTACAAAAACAAATGCATGTTTATTGACTGCTGATTATTGATGCTCCCCTTTGATATAGTGAGTGACGCCATGTGCAGTAGAGTTGTGCAGAGAGCTGTGTTAGACACGGGAGCACATAGTTTTTATACCGTACTACCGTTCTACAATGTAATTAAAACTTTTTTCAGTAAACCTTTTTAAACTGGATTACATCTCCTGTCATTCGCGTCAGACTGAAGTTACTGTGCCTACAGCTCGTTTGTTGCTTATTTTGACATACAGACGGAATGCCGCTACAACATGTGTTGGCTGACGGCCTTGCCTTATATACCCATAACTCTTGATCTTGAGAGAGACATGTAATTGTGGTTTAAAGCATTCATGATCATACCATACAACATGATTGAGACTGAAAACAAAAATCTATTTTAAAATTATCTATAAAAATGCTGAATGATACAGCATGGACTGTATGACACCCCACAACTGAGATGTTTAATCTGTGTAAAGACAAAGGACGCTACACTTGTATAGTACATTTATAAAAGCAAAATTGCTTCACATTGCAGGTATACACAAATAGTTAAAATCCAACCAACTACAAAACACAGAGTAGAGCTTGAATTAAAAACAAATATGTCAAAATATGGAAATCATTATTCATTAGCATTTGTCCATGGGCATTTTTCCCAATTATGAATGACTGCCCTACATTTGTTGACTCCCACTGTTATCCTAGGGGTTACAGATAGACCTGTATCTGCTATGGTAAGCAGCCTCTTCTTTTTATAATGAGACTGTCCTCACCAGAAAACCAACAGCAGTGACTGTTGAAACACAACACCCATCAACATAGAGTTTTCCCCCTTATTTCCCCTTATTTCTAAGTATCTTTATCGGTGGAAAATTCTTCACCACTCTGTCTGACAGTATCTTGTTATGTGTATTGTGTATCATGTTGGTCCAGCATATTGGCAGCTGGGGAAAGGCATTGCCTATCCACTGGAGATCCACTATTTTGCCAACTCCTTCACAGCGGTGGATTGAGCTTTCAAATTATTTGAAGTGTTTCAATGATTCTTTGTCTCAAGGTTTATACTGAGTTGAAAGTTCAAACCAAGTGTCCCTTTATTATGACCCCACTATTCTGGATGTCTACTTTTGCATACTTTCCACACACTAGCAAATCAGCATGTTTCTATTGGTGTATAGATTATTTTTTAGATTAATCATTTTGTCTACCAAACATCAGAATAGTGCCTGTCACAATTTCCCAGAGCCCAAAGTGAAGTGTTCAAAGTGCTTCTTTTGTCACTTGTTTTGACCAACAGCCTAACACCCAAAGAGATTCAATTTAGAATTATATGAAATGGAGACAAGTGGCAAATCCTCAGATCTGAGAAGCTGGAACCATGATAACTGACATAAATGAGTATTTGATCAAAATTGTCTGCACTAATCTGTACTAGAATTTGAAGTTCTGTAGGTCTGACAAATGCTTGGCAGCTCAGCATGCTTTTATAATAATGACCTGAGGGACAAGTGCACTATATCACTTTATTAAAAGTGCCCCTGAGGCTGTCGTTGAAACAATTTTTTTTGGGACTGTGGCACTGTCATCATTTTAGCTCAGGGAGAGCCCACAGAGAGGGCTTACTGTTTGACTGATGCAGAGTTCTCCTCCAAGGAGAGAAAGCTCCACAGCTGTCTTTCTCCTGCACGTACAGTACAACAAAAGGGATTTTATGAGGTGTTGCTGGCTTGAAGGAATTAATGCAATCTGCCAACATTAAGGCCTGGAAATAAAGAAAACATGCATGTTTATTTCCTCCTCTTAAACACATGCAGTGATAATTATTAGCTCACCTAGGGTTAAGGTCTGGATTAATCACAGCCTGTTGAGAACACAGTTTGCACATGGAGGTGAGAGGTTTACCACACAGATTGTCATCTGGCCCTTAATTCACAGTTGACCTAACCCTCACCCCAGTTTATTTCAACTTCAGTTTATTTAAAGTGCCCATCACCCAAAGAGTCTCTGCACACCTTACAGGTTAAAATTTAACATCAAACACACAACTATGAGACTTCACATGTAAAAATAACACACACACATACAGACAGAATCCCAAACATACAGGTAAGAATATTAATACAACAACAGGATATCAGGCATTTTTTCATCATGGTATATACGATGTATTGTAGCAGTGCAGATTTAAAAGAAAGTCAACATCAGTTACATGCTTGTTCTCTCATCTTTTTTATCTCCCTCTGTCTTCCTCTCTCTCTGAATCACTTTATGATAGAGTTATTATATGACTTGTACAATAAACTGGGACACACACAAAGAATCAAACACACAAGCACTCTGTTACTTCCTGTCTGCAGGAATTAGACCACACCAGAGGGAGGCTGTAAACGTCATGTCCTCTACCTGGTTGCTATTTTAATGTTTTCATCTCTTCCTCTTTAGCTTTGTATCTCTTTGTTTTGCCATAAAAACAAACATAAAAAACAAGTCAAGGACTTGTTTTGTTTTGTTAAGTGGTGAGGACTATAAAACAGGGATCTGAGACCCTAGAGACATTTAACTTTTATTAGATTTCCTACAATGCTACACAATATTGTGAGAGTAAGCAGCACTCTAGAACAGAAACTTTTAAACACAATAGACACAAAGGGTGTATTGTTAAGTGTCCACCTAACTGTACGTCTTTTGATGAAGTCATTTATTAAGGCCAAAGGCTGTTCTAGTTTAATCTGTAGGACAACACTGACTAAACAAACCCAGCCCATAAAACCCACAACTAAAACTCAAGGACACCACAGCTAGCAGCTTGACTCACATGTATACTGTTCCTGCTCTGGGCCTTGGACCAATGTCACTGACACCTCTCTTTCCCTTTGTCTCTCTCTTCAAGTGTTTCCTTCCATACTGTCACAAGAATTCACCAAATCACACAAATTCAACCATATTTCTACTGCTATTGCAAAGCCAGGTCAAATCAAACCAAATCTTGACCTCAACACCCCAACTTCCTTAAAAATCTATTCATGGCTGAGGGCCTTTATTTCCAAGTGATCTCCTCAGGCATACATTAGCTTTTTCTCAGCCTGTGTATGGCTCCACCAATTCAAATCCCTGCAAAACATTCCCCCTCAAACTACACATCTGATTTATTCTGCCAGCTCTCTGCAATATCTAGGGTATATACAGTATGTTTAATATGTTTAGACTGAGCGGATGTCAGTAAATCAATATAAGTGCAAGTAGGAAATTAAAAAAAATTCACAGTGATTACATACCCTCTAAACCACTGCGGCTGTAACACAACAGTGAACAGTGTTGGACTTGAGAGGGAGAAAGCATTTCCTCTCTTCCATATGTGACTCATGTGGTTGGTCATGTGACACGGTGGTAAAATGCCAAATCACTCTAGCCATTTAAGCTTTGTGTTGTGTGTATATGCAGCCTGTGAGCTAGTTCACTGCCAGTCACAGTCAAGTAGCTCACAGTCCATTGTTCTCCAACAGGTGGGGAATTCATCACTTTAAGACTATCCCAACAGACCGCTATACAATGACGTCATCCCTTAGCATGTATTCAAGAAATGACCAAATGTACTAAAACAAAATAAGCTTTTTTTGGACTATTTTAAAAGACAGAATTTGTTGTTTGCTACAACCAATAAAAATGAGAATATGAAGGATAGTAGTTAAGTTAAACACATTGTAAAATTAGCATCTTTTTCAAATGTGTGTTTACCACAGTATAAGGTTGTTGCAGTAAGGGATTTGTATGAGCCATCAAAAATGCCTGGATCAGCCTTCATCCTGATCCTGCAGATGGGCTTCCTTAATAAACTATTTCTCAGAGCAGCTCAGTATTGTCCACAACTACAATATTAGTCCCCATATACAGAACAAGCTGAGTGTTGAGGAACTGCCCAGTTAATCATCAAACACACCCAAAATGATGTCTGTGGACAGACATGATAACACTGTTCAGTAACCACAGCACCTATCGCTCTACAGCACTCTCTCTGTCTTGTTATGTTTCCTCTGCATGTCTAATATTCAGGCAATGAATATTTCTTTTTGTTCAGCGTATGATGCAACATGGTTTGATTTGTTTTTTCATGTCTCTCTTTACTGGCAGGATTTGGTAGGAGATGTTGCAACACTCCATTCCAGTGCTCAGATATCTGCCTATGTTTCTCTTTCTTTCAGCATACTCACTCTGTTGAAGTAATTTTCTGCAAAACAGTCATTGATAATAGTGGCCCACAGTGTGCAAATCAAGAAGTGTTTGATTCAATCTCCTGAACTGTGATCATGCTCTGCACTGAACAAACTTGTACATTTGTCCCACTGTTATCCTACATTTTAGATTAAAAAAAAGAAATTAGGCATCTGCAATCAATAATTGGCATATGCAAAGGTTAAGGCACCTTTCCAGTTTATAGTTTAATCTATTATTTGTTTTAAGGTCTCAGGTCTTATCAACATGTATGGCTTTAATACAAGGTAGATCAGGACAGTTTCAGAGCTTATTACATTTCTATCATTCCAACCACCTTCTCAGTTGGTGTGATCAACTTAATGTGCCATAAAGTCAAGTCAGTGGTGTCAATTCAAATAATCTTTGCTACTTGTATCACGTCAGATCCATACAGGAAGCTAAGCTCATCTTACTGGACTGACAGCAGCCTTTACACAGGGAGTTTGCATCCATCAGGATGGAGGTTTAACCTCCCTACAGGTGCTGCTAACAGGTACATTGGATATATTTAAACTAGATGTAATTTGGCCTGTAACCAGCTGTGGATGTAACAGGGTGGTTCACTGGTTTCTGTGTGATGATAACAACAATGAAGTTGGCATTAACCTGTGTATTTATTGTTTTTGTTTTTTTGTTCACTGCTGTAGTTATGCGTATTACTCACTGACTGCTGTCCATAAACAAACAAGTGCACCTTAGGGACATTAAATGTCTACTCTACTGTATACATACACCAAAACAAATAGAGAAATGCTTCTTACAAAGCAGGGAAAGGTTATTAAAAGGATATCTGCAAGCTACCAGTTTTCAGTTTTCACCATCTGAAACATCAATAAGTAATGGCAGTTAAGAAAAATTGTTGGTGGTCAGTAGTAGAACTTCCCTGACCTTTATAGAGTTCTGACAGAGCCGCTGGTAGAGAGGTCAGGTATGCTAAGCTACACTATCTTATCACTAAAAGAATATGCAGGAAGATTTAGCTGCACAGGAGCACCCAACTACACAGCAGCTGGACTGTGTAGGGGTGAAATTACAGCTTAGGTACTGGGAGGTTGAGTTCAAATCCCACATGGACTTGCCTGCCCAGGCAACCAAAACAAGGTCACATCAGAGGGACCAAACACGCAAACTGCTGAAGGACACTTCCTATCTAGGTGAAAATTGTGGCATTCACTGAATAAAATAACCTGGAACTAGACAATCTTGCCACCATATGATGCGTGAGGCTAAGATACTGTGGGACTCCACATCCAGACAGCTATCAAACCAACCAGACTCTGTGGGAATGGACAGACAACCATCCCAAATGGAAGATTGCTCCCAGAGGTGGTAGGAGTCCTTAGGGATGAGACTAGAGGGTGTCTCCAACAAATCCATGGAACATCATATAACTTAATGAAAGAAATGCCATCAATAAAACCAAAAAGAAAATTATCTGTACATCAGTCTGATAGCATTGGTATGACATACAACAATGAATTTATGTTGCACATATTGCAATATCTATAACATAAATGTGGTTCACTCTCATTTGCTGTTTTTTCTTGGTGGATTGGGTCTCTACTCCCTCCCTGGTATAAACAACAAGTTTCCTCTCAGTCCTAACACACAGGCAGCAGAGTCATACAAAGTGATGTTGAAATCATTGTCAGATGATGTGTTTGCTTCTGTCTAGTTTCGGGGAAGAATAAACAGTTAAAAGGAAAAGACTTGTTAGCAGGGAGGATCAAAAATACAAAAAAAGCTGCAGCTGAAATGCCCAAGGTTATCAGCTGCTTTCCACTGCAGGGCCAGGACTGATATATAAACTAAGGCAAAGAGATTGATGTGATTGTCAGTAACTATAACTCTCTGAGTGTCGCTCTTCTCCTATCAGAGGAAAAATGTCACGAATAACTACCGCTCTTCTATGCCACGAAAGTGGTGACAGATGATGAAACTGGTTTTGGTTTAATTAAATCGTAAGTGCATATATCAAGTCACTATCAATTCACATGCCTTTTGATTAGATCACTTCATGAGTTATCACTTTTTGAGTTGATACGTTTTCAGTTCACAAGCATTTTCATTTTATCATTGATGTTTTTTGACTTCAGCATGTGGTAGGTGGATTCATGTTGTGAATACAAACGTCAGGTCTAATCAGCCTGAGACTGTAACAGATGTCAACTCCACACTCAGCATTAGACACATGGTATCACTGTGTGTGTGTGTGTGTGTGTGTGTGTGTGTGTGTGTGTGTGTGTGTGTGTGTGTTTACATTTAGTTACCCATTAATAGGAATCCAAAATTACAATTAATACACACACACACACACACACACACACACACACACACCGGTAAGAAAACACAGCTGGAACAACACTCCTCCCAAACAGATGGCCAGCATATTCAGATCAGATCAGATCCATGTATGTAACACTTCAAACACACACACACACACACACACACACACACACACATCCTTGTGCTTCTATCCCAACAAGTGCAAATTGAACGACAGAATGTAACCGCCCTCTAGAACAACACATAGAAGCATTTTCTGATCTGACACCCCTATCAGCAGGACATCATCTGTCTGCGCCTTTGTTGAACCATCTGCCAACCCGACCTCCTTCCTATGCAGACTTTGTAGCTCTATAATAATAATATCACCTGACTTAGTCCTTGGTCATAATTGCTACGGCTGCTAGAGGGCTTTGTCACTTAACACGTAATTATACATATGTCATTTTGGGGCATTAGCAGAAACAACAGATGCTGTCATTTTTCTTGGGGGGATAGTCTCTTCTGTCCCTATGAGTCTACATTATCGGCCACTGGCAACCTTCAAATCTCTGTACTGTACCATACATCACAGGGCGCCGCTATCCACATACTATAATCTCACCACACAGCTAAATAGAAGGTTGTAGCTTAATAGAGAAAATGGGTAGCAATATGGCATGATTAATTAAAAAAGTTAAAGTTTTGCAAACTAATATCGTAAACCTTGTTTATTGATCCAGACAAGATAATCAAAGTTTTAATATATTGCTCCAGTGCCATTTCTCTTCATAGATGTGTTTGGTCACTGCTGGTGAAGAGGTGTATAATTAAAGGAACTCATATCATGATTGTATTAAGAGGCTCAGATAGCAGTAAAATTAGATCTTGTATTGTTTCCCTCACTGTGGCGGAGCGTGGTGGCAAGTTGACAAAGTTAACAATATATGTGAATAAAATCCAATCATATTCGAATCACACCAGAGTTAAAGAAAAGCCTCTCCCATAGGGGGGGCCTCTATACTCCCATACAAACCCTGTAATGCAAATGGGATTCACATACTGTACAGCTCATACAGTTCAGCATTGTACATCATTGTACATAAATTCAAGAGTTCAAAATGGTCCAGTGTTTGAATTTAACTATTTTTTGCCATTCATCTGTTTCTCACTTTAAATAGAAGAAAGTATTTCATCCTGTTTAATTTATTCTATAGTTTCTTTCTGTGTTTGAATATAGTACTGTATGTTATATTC
>VMKM01002836.1:0-56044 GCA_008360985.2 Macquaria ambigua
CTGAACTGAAGGAGCAGGCAGGAGGTGAGCTCAGGTATCTGACACCAAATCCACACATAAGTGAACAAAACAACACATGAAAGCAGCTCATGAGCTGAGATAAACACTGAGCTGCACACACACACACACACACACAGATTTAAAGTGGCCGATAGATTTTGATTGGACTTGATGTCTTTGTAGATAATGTAATTCTTTGCAGCATTAGAAATGGTTTATGTTATTTATCAGTTTTTCAGATTCTCAGAAACTGTGATGGTCAGCGTGGCTTCTTCTTCTTCTTCTTCTTCTTCTTCTACAAGTTTCTGATGCAGATGGAGATTATTGATAGTGCAGATAAACATATATTAATGTTTCAGTAACAACATGCAGCAAAGACGCTTCCACTGCAGACCTTCTGTTCACTGGGACCCCTGTTCTCCCTCACAGTGAATGAAAACGGAAATGTGACGAATGTAAATAGTCTCATATTTAGTGATGAAACAAGGTGAACCTTCCTGATGGCATTCAACAAAATGTAAACACAGTTACTGTGAGGAATATAGTTAAATCTCGATACAGGCCGATCATGTACAACACATCTGGAGCCATGAACCGGAGAAATCCTGAACTATAAATCAAAACTCATGACGTACGTATCTACAGAGTTGTAAATTAATACAAAATAAATGTAAAATTCATGGATCTGTTACTCAAACTGGACTTCCTGTGTTGAACTTCATGTCTCTGAAACAACTCGCCAATGCACAATATTATTAAAGCACGACATCTAATCACGTACGATACATACATGTAGTGCTGTGATATCAGTTGCAGGTGTCTTTGGCAGGACTGGCGTTAACCCTTAAATCCTCCCTGTGGTTTGTTTTCAAATGTAAGTGATCTTCTCAGAGCAAAACGTGTGAATTTACGCCGAGGTCAGAGTGTTACATTTAAGGAAACTGCTATTTAAAGGCTGTCTGGTTATTTTAATAACAGGATCCCACGTAGCCAAAATGCAGGACCAAAGCCGGACTTGTAATGAATGGTGCACAACAATCGGACCCTGGTTTGATTCAGGTCCTCTGTATCAGCCCAACTCAGCTGGACTCCGTGGACATTGTGATCCTTCAGTACGTCAATAAGAAAGACGGACAAAACTCACAATTCAGGAAGATGTTCAATAAATAACATAAAAGTTAAATGAGCAAAGTATCTTGAGCAGATATATTGTAATGTACTTACTTAAACACACTCACATGCAGAGAAACCAGCTGTTATTATAGATACGATGAGTATTATTTTGGAAATGGTCAGTGGTGAAGTATCTGATCTGTACTTAATATGTGTAATATGATCCACATCAGTGATACCCAACATGTTTGGCTTGTGGCCTTTTAAAGCAAAGCCCCCCTTGTCATAATGTGTCATAATGAGCTGCAGACACCTCAACCCAAAGTGATCTTTTCATATTTCACTACAACAAAGCAAAGATTAAAGAAACATGATCTGTGTTGCAGACTTATGTTTTTTAAAATATTTTCCATCCTGTTAATCATCCTGAGACCCCTCAGAGTTATCTTGCGTCCCCAAGGGGGGACCCGACCCTCAGGTTGGGAACCACTGATCTACACACAGTAAGGCAGGTTTATTTGTAAAGCACTTTTCAACAACAACTGTATTTTTGAGCCTGTTTAACATCATGTTATTCAGATCATCACAGCACAGAAGAAACAGAAACATCCTGAAGCCACACTGAGGTCAAAGGTCAGCGTGCAGATCAACATCACTGATGCTGATTGATATTGTACATTAAGTCATTTGCTTTTCATTCTTTATATCGTTTCATGGACGAGGCCTTCAGATGAACCTTCAGCTGCCCTGACCTTTGAGAGGAGGAGGCCTCTGATATCTCTGGTCTGTTGGCGCCACCTAGTGGTGGTTTGTTGAGCAGCAGCAGTGTCACATGTCAGAAGTGTTGCAGGAAGCACAAGTAGTGGGAGTGAGTCCAGCTTTTGTTGCTATATCAACAATCTGTGGAATTTGTGGTTTTCAATCAGCAAGTGACGAGTTGTTTCATTTGTTTAGTTCAATTATTTGCCACAAATCCATTTCTCAGGAGTTCAGGACGGGGTTAAATACACCGTTTTACCTGAGATGTGTTTTCAGTGTAGGGAAAGAGAAATATTTAGGAGGTTTTTGCATGAGAAACTCCATTAAAAATACAAATCAGCAGATTTTATTTTATTTTGAGCATCTTTATTGAAATAAAAAAAGCAGAAACGGATATATATATATATATATATATATATATATATATATATATACTGTATATACAAACAATTGTATACAAATGTAAAACTTTAATTAACTTTAAAAATTAATTGAAATTATGAATCATGTTTTGGTCCCTATCTTAGAGTCTTAGAGTTCGGTCTTATTTTTGAATGTTGAGTCTGACAACAACGTTACTCAGATCGATTATTTGATAAAAATCATGTTTGTCTTGTGGGCAAATATCACATTCACATTGTTCCGTTTCAATAACTTTATTTTATTTTATTTTATTTTATAGTGTATAATGTACAGTATATATTGTATACTGTATGTTTGGTTCACCCTCCAGGCAGTAGATGACGATAGTATTTCCTTTCAGTGTTTGCTCACTTCCGTTTAACCAAACTAAAGAAGAAGAAGAGGCGGAAGTGATTCGGAGCTCGTTGCTAACTCGCTAGCAGCTCATGTTCTTGTACTTGAACTTTGTCAAACAGTTAAAATGAGCAAACTGAATAAATCACAGGACTTTGACTCGTATGAGATCGAGGAGCCGAGCGACGAGGAGAGAGCGGAGAGCAGGTGGGGATCTGATAAAACCGTTAGCTTTAAGAGCGGTGTAGCTTTAGCACCATGAGGCTAACGTGCCGCTAGCTAGCTGAATGCTAACATGTAAACAAACTGGAACAGTCTGGACACAAGCGAGCTGTTTCTGCTTTTATATACACGTCAGATTTATTAAAATGTGTTAAAGTTATAGAACTGATAGTAGAGCTGCTAGCTGCTTATTTCTACCGCTAACGTTTTCTTGTTTCTTTATACAACAATACAAGACATTATATTATATTGTATTAATATTAATCAACACAGCCTGGGGGAGAGATACAAACAACACCCACCAACAGAAATATCCTGCTTTGTGTAAAGTGTATAATTCATATAACTTAGCAGCAGGTAGGCATGATTTGACACTATAAAATGTAGAACATATTTCCAAATTTGAAAGTTTAACAAAGCAGAAAGTCAGTACCTATGACTAGATTTAGGCTGCCGAAACAAACAAGAAAGTGCAGTTTGATTAATGTTTTCTTGACTTGTCAATTCATTGTTTGGTCATTAAAATGTCAGAAAATAGTGAGAAACATCTCTCTGTATTAAGGAGGGGGGTGAATCAGAGCTGGATTTGTTTCCTGAAGAATGTAAGTGAACCTTCTCTGTCGCTGTGCTTCAGTTCGGAGGACGAGCTGGACGTGCTGCTGAACGGGACTCCGGAGCAGAAGAAGAAGCTGATCAGAGAGTATTTGACGGGGGAGAGCGAGTCGTCCAGCGGGGATGAGTTTGAGAAGGAGATGGAGGCGGAGCTCAGCTCCACCATCAAGACCTTGGAAGGAACCTGGGGACCATCAACAGCAGGTAACGCCGACCTACCAACTTCCATGAAAAGAAAAGTCTTTGCTTGGCGGCTGTGGCTCAGGAGGTAGAGCGGGTCGTCCACTGATCACAGGGTTGGCGTTCGATGCCCTAAGTCGCAGGGGTGCCCAAGAGGAGGTGTTTTAATATGTTTTGATGCAGAATTAAACCTGAACAAAGCTCTGTTCCTGGCAGGTTTGGCTTGGAGTGTTGGTTACGATGGTAACTGAACCTGAGTTATCTTTGTGAGACTGAAGAGCCAGGATTAATCCTACTGTTAGCTGGCAAACCCACTCATCCTGCTCTGTGAGACAGGACCTCGTCGCGAATTCATTGCTGATGTTTGTGTGTTTATTCTCCAGCAGTAACCTCAGGAGGAGGAGGCGGAGGAGGCGTCGACGGTCCTGGACTTCCTAACTCTTTGATGTACGATGAGGTCTACTTCGACTCTGACTCCGAGGGGGAGGACACACCAAGTAAGCATGAATGTTTCTTCTGCCTGCAACACGTAAACATGTCACCACCAGGAATGATTAAGTCGTCCCTTTGGCCTGAACGGAGACGCAGATAAGAGGCACCATTAGAGTCAATTTAAAACCTAAATCTCTCTGTTTCCTCTGCAGGCAGCTCAACTGGCCGGAGGCGGAAACAGCGGACCATACCGACCAATGATGAACTGCTGTACGACCCCGACGAGGACGACAGGGACCAGGCCTGGGTGGACGCAAGGAGGAGAGGGTAAGACGCTCGGAGGGAGTCATTTGTTTGTCCAGACAAAAGCGACAGTTAAAACTGGATTTTTTTCTCCGTGTAGTCGTTCAGGCTCTTGACTTCCTGTGCAGGTACAACAGCAGGAAACGACCAGCTGCAGGGTCTCGGTCGCAGCCCCGTCAGTCTCAGGGTTTACCCAGCAGCGACGCCGTCCTCAACTGTCCCGCCTGCATGACGACGCTCTGCCTGGACTGTCAGAGGTGAGACTGCACAGCAGCAAGAGTCTGGGTTTGTTTGTACCATGTGCCTTTCAAAGGGACCTGCACAGTGATTTGTTTGGAAAGTTTCTCTCAAAGATACTTTTTTTTTCAGTCCACCAAAATATTTAAGGCGAGAAAAAGTCATTTTCAAAAGTGTGTTTTTTGAGATTTGGAAGTCATAATGACTGACGGTAATTATCATTATCATAGTCTAACCATTACTTTATCAATTAAATGATTAATTGTTTAGTCTATAACATGTCAGTCATAATTTCTGTTGATCAACTAATCAGTTATTTCACTAATCACTGCAGCTCTAAATTATTGGGAGCGTAGAGATAATTCTTCTCACAAGAATGAGTCATAACAGTCTAGTGCTCAAACAATCGATCAATCAATTAGTCGATCGACAAACAATTTTGATACTTGATACATCCTTATGAGTCATTTCTCAGTCAAACATTCTCTTGTTTTAGCCTTCTATCTCTGTTTTATATCATTGGAAACTGAATATCTTTGGCTTTGGGACTGTTGGTTTTTTGACATTTTATAAACTAAATACAAAAATTGAGTCAACAGATAATAAAACAAACAGAAGATGGGTTTGAATTGATATTGATTCTTATTGCAGTTGTGTAAAAACTCTTAAAGCTGGCATCAGGGCTTCTCCGCTGATCATTGGCTTAATTTACTGATGAAATATTGACTGATGTGCACTTTTAAAAAAATTTCAAACCAAAATGACATCTCTTGGTTTTGTCCGTTCAGGCATGAAAAGTACCGGACGCAGTATCGAGCCATGTTCGTCATGAACTGCACGGTGAAGAAAGACGAGGTGCTGCGCTACAAAACCCAGCAGGAGAGGAAGCAGCGGAGCAGGAAGAGGAGGAGGGGTCAGAAGACAGGGACGCCACTGGACCAGGCTCCCGACCCGGCGCCGGCCGGGATGGACGCTGACGAGGTTTACCACCCGGTTCAGTGCACCGAGTGCTCCACTGAGGTGGCTGTGTTCGATAAGGACGAGGTCTACCACTTCTTCAACATCCTGGCCAGCCACTGCTGAGACAGACGAGCGGACGACAGTTTTTTATTTCCTGGGTTTGTCTCTGACTCTTCACCTCACAGCAGCTTCTTCAGCTACAGCACTGAAGAAGAAGAAGAAGAAGAAGCGTCCTGGCCGAGAGGGAAGAATCCTGCTGTGGTCGCTCTGAGTGCATCAATCAATCAGCCTGAATCAGCTCACAAACACTCACAAGTCGATCACATGAGGAGAACAGGATTCTGGGTAGCAGAGGACAGTCAGCAGCAGATCGTCTATCTGTTAAAGTTTAAAAATATCTTTCAAAAATGGGAATTTGACACCGAAAATCTGCTTGTTGCAGCTCGGATGGTCATCAGTGCTTCTACCGGACTGAATACACAAGAGCCTGGATTTTGAGACCGATATCGATGTTAATATTTGAGAATTAGAACAGCTGGATAGAGATATTTTGGCCGATATACTTTTTTTTTTTTTACCTTGACACATCTCAAACAGTTTTGATAAGGCTTCCTGGTAACAGCATTCATAATCAGTATAGTAACATTGAATAAATGGTTTATAACACATTATAATGTAGTTGTAAGCAGATTTAAGTGTTTGTTTATCTATTTGTCGACAACTATAACTCCTCCTGTGGGTGCTCACAAGTGGAGGCTGAGGTATAAACAGATAATACACACTTAAAGATGTCCTTATATCTGCTTACAACTATCATTAAATGTTTGTATACTGCTTATAAATGCTAAATATGGGAGATTACAGTAAAATGTTCCTGGCTTGCTAACATTTTTTTTAATTTAAGAATTGTGACAAAGAATTGTGTACTGAGAGAGACATTTTACAGTTGCAAATAAACGTGTCTTTCTGCTTTCTGAGACATTGTTTCTAAGTGAATATCTTTGACATTTCTGTACTCAGATTTCTTATTATTTATCTGCCAACATATACTTTTTTTTGGGTATGTCTCTAATATACATTGTAGGTATAGTGAAGTTGTGCTGCCTCAAAGCGTCCACTAGAAATGAATGTAATGTAGTATAACTTGTGAAAGACTGTACAGGCTGTAAGTTTTGTTTGGTTTACTGAAGCTCTGGGCTTTATGTTTCAAGAACAAATATATAGTTTCATTTTTAAAATCACGCTCAGTAATTTCCCTAAAACTGCTGCGCACTGTAGTTTATATCAAACTTTACTCAAACAGGAGGAAATTTGTTGTGGACTATTTTCAGTGGCGGATTAATCAACATTTGGTGCTCTACTGAATGAGTCAAAATAAACTACAGTGTGTGTATTCATGGTCATGAAGGAACATGTCACCATCATTGATGTGTTTTAATAGGTTTTGGACAATAATGTAATTCTATGGTACAGAGGAATAAGAATGATACACATTATCAGTTGATATTTGTTAGGATGAATTAATTGTTGGGTTTCTTCATGGGACATTTTAATTCAATTCAATTCAGTTTTATTTATATAGCATCCTATCATAACAAAGTTATCTCAGGGCACTTTTTCATATAGAGCAGGTCTAGACCGACTCTTTATATTTACAGAGACCCAACAGTTCCCACCATGAGCAAGCACTATGCAACAGTGGCAAGGAAAAACTCCCTTTTAACAGGTAGAAACCTCAAGCAGAACCAGAACCAGGCTCTAGGTGGGCGGTCATCTGCCTGAATTAGTAACAAGCATTGATGGGATATGAGGGCGTACAGATGGAGAGGGAGAGAGGAGGAGAGAGGAGCTCAGTGCATCATAGTCTCCCGGCAGTCTAGGCCTATAGCAGCATAACTAAAGGGTGGCTCAGGGCTCACCTGAGTCAGCCCTACTATAAGCTTTATCAAAGAGGAAAGTCTTAAGCCTACTCTTAAATGTGAGGAGGTTGTCTGCCTCTCGTACACAAACTGGGATCTGGTTCCACAGGAGAGGAGCCTGATAGCTGAAGGCTCTGGCTCCCATTCTACTTTTAGAGACTCTAGGAACCACAAGGAACCTGCATTCTGGGAGCGCAGTGCTCTAGTGGGGTAATAGAGTACTATGAGCTCTTTAAGATATGATGGTGCCTGACCATTTAGGGCTTTGAAGATAAGGAGAAGGATTTTAAATTCTAGGTATGAAAATTGTAAACAAGACAAAGAAAATGAAAATATTACAAATTAATTCAGCTCTGAAAGTGTGGAAAGTAGTAGGATGAAGGACATGTATGTTTTACACCATTACAAAGTGCTTTCACTCAATGTGCACATTATTTTGAAATCAGGAAGTTGGAACTCCCTGGGCTGCGTCATTGCCGTGCGCTCGATCGCGGAGTTGTGATTGGCTGAAAATGAGCACCTTATGGTTAAACGTCATACGCCCCCAGAAATTGCCCTACCACGAACCACGTCGAAATAAAAAAAACAGCGAGGAAAGAAATAAGTTGGCGTTAGTATAGTTGGAACCATGGCCCTGGGTGACTGTTGGAAGCAGTTATCCTGGTTTTACTACCAATATCTTCTGGTGACGGCGCTCTACATGCTGGAGCCCTGGGAGAGGACGGTGTTCAGTATCCTTTTCCGTGTGAAATAACTTTAGACAGGTGAACAGGCGAGCTAATGTGCTAACTTTAGCTAGAACGTCAGCAGAGCTAACCTACCTCTTACCCAGATACATAAGGCTAACTTTTCTCATGGGTAAACGTATTTAAGTTGTGTTGTGAAATATCAGTTAAGGAATTTTACAAATGAATACGGGTTTATGGTAAATTCGGCATATAGATAATGTACCGGTCGGTCATTGTTTTCGTTTAAATTGAAATTAATCAAAAGTATTCGCCAGTCGCTAACGCGTTTGAGGACAAATTGTATTCTCAATCAAACTGAAAAATGTTTTTATTTTTAAATGAATGCCGAATTAAGGAACAATCCCCAGCATTTTAGAATAAGTCTCAAATTTTGTTCTACAAGGTACGTGCATTTACCTGTAAGTTATGGATCATTAAATACATAGAATTTTAAAAAGGAGCTTCGCGTGATTGACTCTAAACTTCTCGCTAGCTTGGCGGAAGAGAAAAAAACGTATTTGTGATACAAATTCATTCAAGTTTGAGTGGCCGAGTTAAATACTCTTCACTAGTGGATTAAAGAGGGTCTCAAACTTTATTGTACTACCCTTTTAACTTTGTACCTGTAAGGAAAAACGCATTAAAGAGGTAGAATTGTCAACGGAGTTCAGTATGTTGAGGCTAAGCTAGCTGCAGCCGTTTAAGGGAACTTCAGATCCACAGTCTGGTGACTCACACATGCTAGTTGATACTAGATCCATCGTGTGTTTATAGATCTAACAGTAAAACTTTAATCTGGAAAGTCTGGTTCATCTAGGGGAAAGGATTGGCGGTTAACATTTAATGTATGGTGTTATGGCTGTACTTTGATCTGTGGTAGTGCAGTAAGCCGTCAGTATCACATCATGTACCTTCTCGTCTTCCTATAGTTGGTGTCACCCTCAGCTGCCTCTCGTTTTTCCTGAGGGAGAGGTGTGTTTGCATGAATTACTCAGAGGGGCTGTTGTTGTTCTGCTCGTTATCAGCCTGAGTGCTGTTCCCCATCAAATGTTAATTCCTTCAGTTGCTCAGGGAAAAAAAACAAATACTTGTTGATTACAGCTTCATAAATGCTAAAATATGAACTTGATGACATGAAGGCTGATAATCGGGCTACAAAATCTTGACATAAACATCATGACTTGTGATGGGAAATTGTCATGTCCCATTCATTTTCTCATAGACAAGTTGGAGAACATCAGTGCTCGGATGGAACATGAAACTCTCCTGGTTGAATCATCAGAACAAAGGATGAACAACTGTGTTAGAAAATAACTGGTTCTTTTGATAAAAAGGCCGAAGGTACAAAAAGCCTGTGGATAATAAAAACTGAAAGAGAGAACTCAACTATGACTCCCAAGGTGCATTTCAGTAAGAAACACCCAATCACAGAGCTTAAAATTCTGTTGTGGTGGATGCTAATGGCGAGATGAAGCTAAAGATTACACTCTGTAGAAACCTAATAACTTTTTTTCTCCATAACTGATTAAAGATTTGATCTATGAAGTGTCAGAAAATGGTAAGAAATTGTCAATCGCAATTTCGCAGAGTTCAAGGTGACGTCTTCAAACTGCTTGTTGTGTCCAACTAATGTTCCCATAGCCAAACATATTTTATTTTCTGTAATGTAAGACAAGAAAAAGCAGCAAATTCTCACATTTGAAAAGCTGGAAGCTTGAAATATTTGGCAACTTTGCTTGAAAAATGAAATCGACGATCAAAACAGTTAATTTTCTTGCCAATCGACTAATATGATTGATCAACCAATTGTTTCAGTTCTAATTTAATCCAGCTGTCATCTCAGTCTTTATAGCTCTTGTTGCACCTCATCCAGTTGTGATTTTATATACAGTACAGGCTTCGTGCCACACAGGTGTGTCTCTGCCAGAGCAACAGCTCAGCTGCGGGAGTAACCTGAGATCACAGGTGAGCCAGATGAGCAAGGTGATAATGGTGTCAGCCATCGAATGCAACAGCGATAGGACCATCTGAAAATATATTAAAGAATGACATCTAAAAAATTCAGTAGCAACCCTTGTTGTAGTGACAACTTGTATACAGGGATTTACAGTAACCAGGTCACTACAGTGCATGTAAACACGATTACCTGCGTAACCTGATTTCTCTGAGTAACCTGCTCACTTTTGTTGTGCATGTAAACGTACTGATAATCCACAATGTCAACAGTTTTCACTGGAACTGACCCTTTAAAAGAACAACATAACCAATGCAGGGCCTGTCAATGTGGATATAAATCAGTCAGTATGCGGTGCTTGATGTGGGCGTCAGCATCAGGGTGTGAAACTGATTCAAAGCTCAGTCTTCATGGTTACAGATGCATCAGTTACTCTCTGCTCCTTCAGAAGCTCCTTCCTCCTTAACGTCTCCTCCTCAGACTCGCTGCTGATCTCAGTGGCCGGCATGGCCGTTTACACTGGCTACGTCTTCATGCCGCAGCACATCATGGCTATCCTGCACTACTTCGAGGTCGTCCAATGACACGATGACCCCACCCATCCACCCACAGGTCCCGTCTGTCTCTGGCTTCCTGTCCGTCCATCTTCCTGCCTCCCTGCTGGCTGGCCTGTCTGTCTGCCGTCTCCTGGGGTTGAGGTGGGGATCATTTCCAGCCATGTTGAAGCAGAACTTCTCTCCTCCTCCTCCTCCTCCTCCTCCTCTTTTTCCAAAGCTAATTTAATATCAAAGGTCAAAGCTCTGAAGGTCTTGGTGGTCATGTTGGACAATGTTATTCCCTGGGACTGTTTCTCCCTCACTGAAATCTTTGGGATTGTGAACAATGTTGGGCTTGGAGGCAAGGCCATATAGAAGAGGGTGTGCTTGGTTTTGTTTCACATGTTTTTATCTCCTTACATCAAGCGCACCTCACTGTTTTGAAAATGTGTAAATTATATGGATGTTTGGACTATTTTATTTTTATTCCAATAAGACATCAAACCACTGTTTTAGAGTTGTATGCAGGGTCAGGAAACGCAGCAGCTTTGTCATTTTTATTCCATGTTACAAGCCAAATCTGATTATTAGAGCAGGATCAGACCTCTGAACGAGGCCTGGCTGTCAAAGTGGGCAGCAGCTGCTGTGAAGGAGCAACTTTCCAACCTTCACCATCATTTCCCCACACTGAAAGCCTCTCTCAACATACAGACACTCTGTAATGAGACACGTCAGCAACAATGCGCAGTATATTTTTTGCAATTTCGCACAGTAAAATCTGTCATCCAACAATGCTAACACCTGCTGCAACATCTTAAGCGTCAGGTAGAGGCACCACCATTTAGTAAACTACTAAATGAGCAACTTGCTGTACATTGAAGAAGTCATTTCCTGTAAAGACGAAGGCAGGTGAATTCTTAAACTAGCTGAATAACTGAGAAATTTATTCTCCATGTTAGGAACACATATCTACGGTAAATCCTCTTGAGCACAAAGTCATCTCACTCGGCTATTATCAGAGCTTTCAACCATATCCCACGGCCTTCATCGGTGAGTGAAACATGCCGTTTTTTGCAGTGATGGAGAACGTTAGTAATCCCTTGCAAGGTGCATGATGAGATAGCCGGCGGCGGGAGAGGGGCAGGTGGTGCAAAAGGCAAAGTTCAGATAAATTGTCTGTAACCTGGAAGGGCTGGAAAATTGTGGCGTGGTAACCATTCACACCTGAGATCTGTCATATATTTATTGTGAGTAAATGTAACTAATTAACACTCCAATCATGCAGCACCTGCACCAGACTGTGTCAGGCGACCGGGTGCGCGAGGTGTCTGTGTTTTTAATACAGTCACCGCAAGTTCCTGCTCATTTTAAAGCTGAACAAACAGATTCTCTGTAATAGGATGCACCGGTGTCCTCCAACTGTGAGCTAAAGACGGAGACATTGGAGGAGCCTTTGGAATGGATCTTTATGACCTGTTAAGGCCTTTTAATAATACTTTTTGTCTTGAAATTCAGATTTCAAAGGAAATAGAGCCTGAGAAATGAACGTAAAAGGACACGTTTCTTGTATGCGGTCATATTGAAACATCCCACTCCACCACACGAGCTTCGGCTCGGAGAGTGTCTGGTGACTGTTTGTTCTGCAGGGTTGGAGTTGGACATTACTGCGGCATTTCTCTTGTTACCTGCGTGCTTGTGGCTTCATCACTCTGTAAAAGCTAATGGTGACAGTCGTCAGGTCACATATAAAGTGACAATTTAAATGCGTACATCTCGTTACAGAGAGTGGAGTCTTACCTGGCATCAGTGTGATGGAGAATGATGGTAGACGGGTTGAAAATGACACAATTGTCCTTTAAATTCCCACTTTTATTTAATATTAAACTGTCCAGCAGGCAACATTAATGGTTTCCTCTGCACAGAAATCAAGTTCCATTTTTATGTAATCATATTTTATGATCTGTACTGCTACTGGGTATCCCTTTAGAAAATTGTGATTCTTTTTCCCTGCAAAACTGTATTTTTCTCAATTGTGTGTATATAATCTTGTATACATATTTGTAAAGTTTTGTAGTCATATGATGGCGTATAGAATAAAATATTTGTTTTTTTCGTGAGCTACTGATGTTAAATACTGTTCTATAACTGAAATCATTAAAGGGATATTTCACTAAGCTAAAGCAGCTGCTGTTTACCTGGGGTCACTGACTTATCTATTGTTTTGTTTTGCAAGTGAAGTATCCGTCCTCTTAATGTTGAGCTTTTATTTCTGTAAGTCGACCTGTGCAGCGTGTTCACGGTGTGGTGCTGCGTCTGTACGTCACTCTGAACACAGTGTATTATGGAAAACATCTGCAACAATCCCCAAAATGAGGAAATCCTTCTTACCTTGTATTAGTTAAGGGTGTCTGTAATACCTGTCACAGTCTTATAAAATGTCCTGAGTAAGGATCATAGCAAGTTGTAGAAGTCAAAACTGCTGTAGTTTCACTGTGTAGTGGTTTGTTGCTAACAAAAGCCATACAAGATAATCCTCCAATAGGTAAACTTTTTTTATTTATAATTAACTCTCATGTCTGTTTTAACTAACAATGAAAAGTCTCTAAATGTAGGTTTATAAAATGTGTTTTACAGCATATGTTTTCCCTGTAATTGCAGTTATTAGACGCTAGATGGGAGTGTTTCTGTGTTTTTAAGCCAAATTTCTCAAACACTGGAGCATTAAAAGAGAAGCTGTGTCACTGCTGTCTGAATGTTTTATTAAAGTAACTTAAACAGCCAATTAAGTTGACTTTTTATTGATTTCGTTTGAATTTTACTGAATATATGTTTTTTTCCCCCAGACACCCAAGAAAAAAGACACTTTATTGGTCTTTACAGCAGCACACAGTGACTGGATACAGTGACAGGATAGAGAATATGCTGGTTATTAACAGAGCAAGTGAAGATTTGTCATTTCATCAACATTATTTCACCATAAATTACAACAAATGAAGTAGAATAAAGTGTATAATGAACTCTGTTTTAATAGTATGTGTTGTAATCGGCTCGGCTCTGCTGCCTGGGGCATCGAGAGCTCCAGGCATAGCGTGTTATGTGGTTTGTACAAATTTAATTGAAAATTTCTTTAGGAATATGCAGCAGTCGAGCACTAACAACACCTGACATGATGAAAGGGCGGGTCCTGCTTTAGTACCTGATCTTGGGGCCCAGTTTTTAATTGTGTCTCTGTGTCAAAATGTATTTTCATGACCTTCATTATTTCAAGTTTGCACTAATATGTTGCATATTCCTAAATTAATGTCTCAAATGACCAGACAGCATTTCTGTGGAATAGAAAAACTACACATTGCACAGTGAGTGGGAGGGGTGTTTTTTTATTTTATCTTACTATAAAAATTGGCAAATTAGAATAATTTGAGACTTAGGATAATTAAACAAAATTCTGAGTTTTGACGCCAGGCTTCTGTACTTGATGCTAAAGCTACGGACACATTTGTATTGTGGTGCGACACCCAGCTAGGCCACCAGCGGCAGCACTGAGCGGACCGCTGCTGAGCTGAACTCCAAGCGGAGAGCGAGGAAGAAATTAGGCGCCATCTTAGATTTTATACAGGTTGTTTTGGCTTCGCTGTAATTTCGCTGAACTCCATGAGAGTAAGTAGCGAGTTGTTCATTCAAACACGCCTGCTATCGACGTGGATTCTGCTGAAATGTCGCGGAGAAGTTCGCCCTGCCTTCAGATGGGTTCGTAGTTTAATTTCATTTACAGCATTTGTTCGGCAGCAACTCTTATTGACAATTATAACGGTACCGAATCTGGGCAGGCAGCACAGGTAACGTTAGTTATCTAACTTCTAAAACATCCACTGCCTGTAAAACGTCTTCAGCTATCAACACAGGAAACTTTATATCGTCTTACTGTTTATTTTATCTAATAATCATTATGTGTTCTGTTCAGGTTTACACTCATTACACTCGTAACCTTAGCATCTCTGCTATTAGCTAATTAGCTCAGCAAACCACTCTCCTATTGGCTTAACCTAGCGGCAGTGTAGTATGACCTCAACTATACATTTTTCAATAACTTTATTGAAAATGCAAAACAAAATACAGAGCAGTCATAACATTTTAAAATACAGCATATACAATATGTTAAATTAAATAAATAAAACAATTCATCAACTGTGTTGTAACTGAGTTAGTTTTTTTGTGCTTTGGTGTTGGTACAGAATAAAATAAAGGTTTCACAAATACGAAACTGGATTTTAAACCATCAACAAACACATGACTATAATATGAGAAAAACCTATAGCAACATATATCCGCAGACATGATCATTTGCTGATTGACAATGTTAATCACATCTTATTTAATACATATGCCATTATGTCAGCCAAACAATATGACAATATAAAAAAAAACATGTAATAAAATGTGCTTCAAGCTGTGACGCAGGTTGTTTTATGTCAAGTTTGTCATCATAATAAAGTTATAAAAATAACTTAATTTATACAGCACTTTTCAAAAACAAAGTTACAGAGAGCTTATGTGCAGTTGATGAGTGTCATCACTGAGCATTTTGTACACTTTGGCTGAGATATGAATACAATGGATGTCTATGGTATTGTTTACATATTTAATAATTTTAAAAATATGCAAAAAGAAAAAGTCATAGCATACATCCACAAAGAAATTCCCCATGACTTGACTTATCAATGTAGCAGGAAAGCTGAAAGAGGAGATTCAAAAAGTGTCATTAAATATGCAAATGTGTGCATATATATTATCAAAACACAAGAACTGATACAGTATATGAATGGTATAAAATGTCTTTTCTATACTTTTTCATACCTCAGCAGCACAAACTCCAGCCTCCAAAATGAGCATGAATTTGAATCAATACCTCCTGAAACAGATTCAACAAAAAACTGAACATGTAGCCTTTTTAAAGGTACAACTTATTTCAGGGCTGTTGTATTAGATTTAAGTAGATGGACCTAATCCTCTGTGACAGTCTCAACTAAAACTGCACTTTATAAGGGTCACAGATGTAGGAGTCATGAGATATTTGTATGTTGTGGCTTGGCAGGAGATTGTTCATGTTGTTTCGGCCTCACGCTGAATGCATGAACTTGAATAAACCACACTGAACAAACATCCCATGAGGCTCTAAATGCTGCTTCAGAGGCTTTTGTTGAGTCTGCAGGGGAAATGAATTACTGGTGATTTTATGGGCGTGAAAATGATCGCACGTTGATATCTGCTGATTATCAGCCATCAACGGCTTCAATCAAACCGTGCTGTATTACTGCAAGTCTTCAAAAACACATCAGTTGAGCTCTAAAGTAAACCTCAGGCATTATTTACAACACGTACACACACACACACACACGCTGCCAAGGAATCATTCTTTCCTTTGCTCTCTGGCAGCAGATCAGAAAGGAAACAGAGGTCTGGTTACTGGTTAACTCAGACGATGAAGCTCTTCTCACGTAAGCACAACAAGCTGCTGACTGGAGTTTGAACCGCCGTCATCTGAGGCACAAAACACACAAAACATACAGCCAGATATCCTCTAAATTTCCACTTTTTAATTAGACTAGACTTGTCAAGGCTCTCTGTGCAGAATCCATAAAGACAATTGTTCCAAACCCTTTTGGCTTATTGATCAGAATCAACTCAACTGGCTAACTAGTATCTCTGGTTGTCACAGCTCTCAAAATACACTCACTTCCCACTTTAATGCTACATTTATGAACCTTAATATAAAGTTCAGATGTCGGAGAGGAGCTGATTCAGCTCTGTGGATATCTGTGTCGTAGATTGTGAGGTGTTCCTTTTTTTCCTGTCTATAAATTAATTTAACTAAGTGTAGTTTGCATTGTTCACTTGGCAGCTTATAGGCACACAGCAACATGGCTACATATTCACACCTGTGCACACCTGGCCAGTGGACATATACCCGTCAATATTTCAATTTCTTCTTTTGCGAATTTCAAGTTGCAAAAGCCAAGCAATGCAGATTCCTCCCCTCAGACAATAACTTTATGACTAAATAAAATAGCTAAACAGAACTTCTGGTATCTAGCCATGCAGGTTTAGTCACAGGGATACCTGTCTCAGAGACACTGGCCGATATTGGCTGAGATGAAGACACTGTTTCTACATTAGTTTAAACATATCTTTGGCATTTCTGTACTGACATTTCTTGTTACTTATGTGCCGATAACAATATATGATAAGCTAGTAGTGGCTAATATATTGGTCCAGCTGATTTATCAGTCTAGTTCTAGATTGAACCATAATGTAAAACCAAAACTGGGTGCTGAAAGAGGCTACAAAGCTCAGTAGAGCTAAAGGAAACTGCAGCTGAGTAATTATTATCTGTAGGTTTGTCACTATGAGAGCCCTTTGACAATACAAAAATTCATTTTTTCCATTGTTAATATAAAATGATTGGTTAGTGCAGCTTTAACCAAGCTTTGAGTTGGCTTAACAGAACCATGAAAATCAATCACGTTTAGCAGAAGTAGATATTGTCAGAAAACAAATGAAATACACTGTCAATAAAGGTTTTGCATTAAAAACTCATGTGTGTTTTAGGTGACAGGGTTATAAACGGTGCGTCCATCCAAGCTGACTTCATGTGACAGAAACAAGCTGAACTTACCAAAGTAACTTGACCCCTCCGGCGCTCGCTGACCTTCTGTCACTGCTGTTTCTGAGCTGTTTACACTGAAACCATTTCACAGCAGATCCTGATTGATTGATTGGAGGGCGTTAGCGGGTGTCACTGTGCTGATTAACATGTGGCAGCGCTGGCACAGCTTCTTTCACACCGTCACTGCTTCATCTGGCGGCAGGAAGCTGGCGGCTGTGTTTAGCCTCACGTATACACACATTTCTCAGAAACAAAGCTCCAGGGAGCGAGCGGCGATGGCAGTAATGGGGCGCGATGTGACACGTCTGCACCGGCTGCGTCAACACATAATGACTGATATACACTCTCTTATTAAGTGTTTTGTAATCAGATACAGGGTTGTTTCTGTTCCAGATGTCCTTGAACGCAACCAGAAGGGTCAGTGAGAGAGCTACTGACAATAATACTGATAAGCACTGATAATAATACTACTGATACACAGGCTGGCAATAATATTTACAGTAATAATTGAAGCAAAGATATTCAGTTTACTGTCACAGACAAGCAGCAAATCCTCACATTTGAAAAGAATGTTGGGGATTTTAGCTTGATGAAGGACTTTTTAAGGACAATTAATCGATTATCAATATTGTTGATTAATTTTCTGTCGACTGACTATAAAAGATTAATTGACTGATCATTTCAGCACTAATATATGGAAATAATACTAATTTACCACATGTTCCTTAAAAACCTTCTCCTTAATGCTAAACCCTTTCAAAGTTTTGACACTTACTAGCTTGTTCTGGAGCTTTAAGCCGCATCTCACATGCTGTGTCTCAAATTGCGTACTTCCCGCAGTACACTGTGTACACTGTGTACTGACTTGTGTAGTGTGTTAGTTTTGACAGGGTAGTGTCGTCTCAAATCAAATACTGCTGTTGTGCGCTTACCGGAAATGACGATGGCAACCTTTGACCGCGTCGTCGTCGTCTTCTTTTTAATGATGAGTTGCAGCCGGGCGGAGCGTTATCGCCAACATTTTACTGCGATTGTCGCACGCCGAAATATCTACCAGCTTGTTTGCTCACTTGACTTCAATTAAATTATATTAAAAATGAATGAAAAATGAACTTGCTTTTACTTTTAGCTCTAACAATCAAAACCGCGGCCGCCATTTTCATACGTTGTTGGCCCGCCCCTTCCGCTACATAGCCTAGATGGCGACCGTTGAGGGTGAGAAGTGTGCAGCGTTCCACACAACTTTCTGACCGTTATGAGTACATCATCCGGGTACTTACAGTACACTGCATTTTGCCATACTTGTAAGTGTGAATGCACTTATGCACAAAATATGAAGTGTAAGTATGGAAGTACGCAATTTGAGACATAGTTACAGTCTTCCTCAGCTTATGGAGTTTGTACTGATTGTTTTAATTATTATTATAGAGCCTCTGTCCCCTGAGAAAGACCATTAGATGTGGCCAAAAAGCTCTGGAAAAAGCTAGTAAATGGACATTTTTAATACATGGAAGTTTAAATACTGTTTCATGATCATCATCATCCGTGTCCAACTAAAAAAGTCCAAAAATATTCAGTTTGCTATCAAGAAAATCAGAAAGTATTTACATTTGAGAAGCTGGAACCACAGACTTTATGTCAGTTTGACTTAAAAATGATTTAAACAATTCATCAATTATCAGAACTGTTGCCTATTAATTTCCTGTGGATTTACTAATCAATTAATTGACTTAGTATTGCAGTGCTATACTACATACTATTTTAATAGGTTATATTGTAGTTTGTGGACAGCACTCGGAGATATAGGAGCATGAGTGAGATTGTTTTTGTCATTTAAAATAAAGTAAATAAAGTAACTATTCTGTGTCATTACCTTGTTAATATATAAACTATTGGATATATAGCGTGTTGTGCAGCTCTGGGTCATACAGCAGCAGTGCTTCAGGTATGAGGCTGTGAGTGCAAGATTCAAAAAGTAACGGACGATTCAGTTAACCGTCTGAAGCGACCGCAGATTATTAACGGACTCTTCTGGATTCATTTGGCTTTTTGGGGAAAGAACACAACAGGTAGACATTCTGCTGACCATCAGCACGGTTTAAAAGACATTTTTTAAATGAAAATAAGAGTAAAATAACTTTCTTCTCCAAATATAAACGTTTTTTTTTGTAATCGCCTGAACTAGACAGTACAGGCTGAAGTTTGTGTTAAAATGCTCGCTTGAGACTTTTGTTTGTTTTTGAGAGTGAAGATGAAGGAATATCTGCTTTTCTGTGTCAAATTTGAAGCGAAAATTTCAATGAAATCCTGACAGAAAAGTTAGAAACTCTAGCTGTCTAAAACCTAGCTGTTGTTATTAGTTTAGCTAATAAAACTGAACGGATAGCAATCAATAAACCTCCACTGCTTCTACTAAATTATTGGCAAGGAAAGCAAAACATCCGGTTCAAAATAAAAGCCTCAGTGACAATACCTTGGAATTCATTTTTTTGAATCAAGCAAAGTCTACCAGGCTATATTATTGTAATATTTTTGTTATATGTTTACATTTATAATTGATGTGCTGCTGTTAAAGTGACATTTGTTTTTTTAATTTTTTAAAGCAAACCTGCCTGGTGTCCAGATCCTGCCGGTTATTTGCAGATGGCTGTCAGCTTTCTATAAAACAGCAGAGTGTGGAACAAGTAATAATTCTGATGGGAACACAAGCAGAAGTGAGTCCTCTATCCAAGGTTTTCAAAATGAAACGTGAAATATGGGGCAGATGGTGCTGACCTCAGGTGTCCGGAGGAGCTGCCCTCCTGCAGTTACAGCAGGGCTGACGCTGGACCTGGAGAGACTTTTTTGGGAGCTTACGTTGAGCCACAGGTTGGGATTGGAGTCAAAGTTGAGTTTGGTACCGGAGTTCCTGCTAAGGGTGGTGTTGAAGGTGATTTCAGGAATCCAGTCTGGGTTGAGGCTGGGGCTGCAGATGGAGTTGCAGTTGGGATGGGAACCAGAGATGGCAGTGAGATCAGGGTTGCAGACAGGATTGGAAACAGTTTTGCAGCCAGGATCGACCCTCGGATTGGACTGGGACTGAAGTTGCGGTTGGGGTTGGAGCCAGAAACGAAGCAGCAGTCAAAGTCGGAGATATGAGACTCATGGCAGGGGCCGAGATCGATAAGGCCAGGCTCTTACCTTGTGCCTGCCCCAGGAGTGTCCACCCCAGATCCAAAGACCGGAGGTACCGTAGCAGCCAAGGGTTGGTGCTGCACTACATTGTCCCCTGCATGAACTCCTACGGCATGTGCACCGTCAACAACTTTCTTGGGAGCAAAACTGGGGACCGGATTCTGCAAGAGGTCTGTGGGCTCCGCCGTGCTGGGAGGATGCGGGACGGCGAGCTGGCCGGCAGGGGATTGGAGGCCACCAGGAGTATTCGGGGGGACCAGATCGTCTTGGTGGAAGGGAAGGAGCCGGGCTGCGAGAACATCAGCTACCTGCTGTCGAGGATGGACAAACTGATCACCTACGCAGACGGGAAGCTGGGAAACCGTCAGATCAGAGGGAGACCCAGCAAGGTCGGTACCTTAGTCAGCAGTCTGTTTTACATCCAGAACCCACCAACATATCAGCCCCCAAAGACCCCAACTGGCTTTTATAGTTTGTTTGACTACCAACTTGAGGTGGGTTAATTTTACCCAGAACCCCCGTGACCCTGAGCAATAACACTCTGGGTGTTTTTTTTATTTTTTAAATACACCGGTAGTCTCATGAATCATTGTGGACTTTCCTTTGCATTAAACTTATACATGCTATAACAATAATCTTAAAATGTAAACTTGTATAACAGCTTCAAATATTCCAGTTTCACTTTAAAGACAAAAAGTAAATTATGAGCCCACTTCCCTTAAAAAAGAAACTTTAAAATGCTTCAATAACTTCAGGAACGCACACGTTTTATGTAAACTAGGGTCCCTCACATTGAGACACCTTAATGATTAATGTGAAGACGGCTCTACTGGGGATTAAAGTTATGGTGTGAACAGTTTATAAGCATTTTATTGGCAAGTCAAAAAAATCATATGTGAGGTGGACTCCAGAAATCAGTATTTCCAAAATCTCTGGGCAAAACTATATGTTAAAGAGTTAATCTGCAAATTTAAAGTCATTGAGCTGAGTAAAATACACTGAGGTTGACTAAACTGAATACAAAAGTCAAAGAGAACAAGAGGTTTTATATTCAGTGATATTGTGTTTAAATAGGCTACACACAAACATGAGCCCATCCCTGTTTATCATTATTATTATTATTATTATTATTATTATCATCATCCTGTGTAGGCTGTCAGCTCTTATCAGCTGCTGTCAGTCTCTTCCCGCGCGTGGTCAACTTCACGTCCACTGTTTACTTCCTCGCGGGTAGACGGGGAGGGAGCGCGAGGGCTACATGCGGCTCGTGGAGTCCTCAATGGCGGCGGGCACGCCCAGCGCGCGGGCACGTAGCGGAATGGAGTGACTTCTCCTTATTTTACTTTATTGACAGTTTATCAGTAAAAAGCAGCGACGTGCATAACTTTGTTATGATATGGCGCTATATAAATAAAACTGAATTGAATTGAATTGCTGTAACTTATTGATGAATGATAGGCTGAATCTGCGCAGCCTGCAGTTTCTCTGGCTGTTGTTAGCTATTATGGAAGCCTCTCGCGGTCATTTTCTGCTGCATTTCCCCAGAAGTTATTATAAACACACGTGATGTAATAATATATGTTGTAATAAATCTGGGTTAGTGTGAAATAGACAGGAGGCCTTCCTCCTCCTCCTCCTCCTCCTCCTCCTCATAGTGAACATCACATCCAGCACGTTCACTTTCGTCCCTCATCGTGCAGTTTCACTGTAAAGCAGACTGTGACCGGAAGTCTACAGTGCCTTCAAAATAAAACCTGGACTCTTTAATGTTGCTGATGTGCTTCCAAGTTGAATGGTAGCCTCATGAGAACCACAGTGGGTTTTATTAATAAGGAGTAGATGTCTAATAAAAAGCCTGCTCATCATCAATTCACCTTTTCATTATTTATTTATTTATTTATAATTAATATTTAATAGATTGTTTAGTTTATAAAATGTCTTTATAAAATTCCCAGAGCCTGAGACGACATCCTCAAATTGCCTCCTCAAATGTTTTCTTTTTCTCCAAAGATACTCAATTTAAAATGATCTAAAAACAGAAAATCAGCAAATCCTCTCATTGGAGAAGCTGGAATCAGAGAATATTTTATATTTTGCTTGATAAAAGATTCACGATTAATAATTAGTTGTTGATACATTTTCTGTTTGGTCAAGACCTTCTGAAAATGTTTTTTTTTTTTTTTTTTTTGCCCCAAATGTTTAATTAACAATTTAGCACCACAATTAAAATCACGAAATAAAAGCAAGCATTGTGTCGCTGTGCTTCTTGCGGAGCTATTTTTATTTGTTTATTTTTCTTTCAGTAGGCTAGTTAATTTGAATTTCCATCTGTTGTCCCTGGCACCCGAAATATAGACTCTGCACACCGTATAGCGCAGTACCCGTCACCGAATAGACGTCTGTCAGCCGTAAGGCATTTATTTTGAAATCGACAACCGGAAGTAGTCTACTTGCATGCTTGCTGACTTGTTAGCGTTGAGCCTTGATAAGAGCTCGGTGATGACAGGAGTTTAGACACGCAGGAGCAGTCTGGAGGACTTAGTAAAATCCTCATCTTCTACAGTTGAATCTTAGTCAAACCCCACAGTGACGCAGACCCAGAGAGACCCTGAGAGGGAAAAGTACTTTATCTCCACTTGTCATATAAAGTCACAGTTATTTTGCTCTCTAGGAACTTTGAGCCCGTGACTCTCAGATCCATTAAAATGCCTGTTATCGAGCACGTAACGGACTCGGTCCTGGAGCGTTTGGCGTTGGAGCGGGTCGTCCCGGCCCTGCTGGCTCACGGCTTCTGCTATGTGGACGGCCTCCTCGGGGAGTTGGCCGGGGACGTCGTGCTGGATCAGGTGAAGGAGATGCACCGCTCCGGAGCGCTCCAGGACGGCCGGCTGGCCGGTTCCGTCCCGGGCGTCCACCGGAGTAGCATCCGCGGGGATAAGATCGCCTGGGTGAGCGGCTCGGAGCGCGGCTGCGAGGCGATCAGCTTCCTGCTCAACCTGATCGATAAGCTGATTTCCGTGTGCGCCAGCCGGCTTGGGAGCAAGGAGATCCGGGAGAGGTCCAAGGTAAGAGAGGCCGGCTGGGAGCGCGATCTGGTTCAGGTTCGAGTCCGGAAACCAAGATACAGATCTAAATAAAGTAGAGACAAGAGGGGAAAGTTGATAAAAAGCATTTTACACTCCGGTTCATGTTCGCTGAATGATACAAATGTCAAAAAGGCCTAAAAGTTCAAATCAATAACTTGTAATAATCACCAGATATTTGACTTAGTTTAACTGCAGGATCTCAATTAAACACAACAAGGTGAACTTTTATTTGTAGACATAAAACGTTCTGATTACAGCCATAAACACATTAAATAAGAGGCATCAAACGTAACAAACAGAAATCCTTCAGCAGCAATATTAAAGTCAAATATATGAAGAAACATCAAAGTACAATGCAGATTAAGTAATTGTGGTTTGCAGCATGAATCTGAGTAGTTTTGTCTCAACCTTAATTATTATTATCAATATTGCTGAATATATTTTATAGATTTATTTTTGTTTCTTATTAGGAATCAAAACACCAGATTCTGTGTAGATAATGTTGACATGAAAGAATCCAAAAGTTTTTCTTGTAAATTTCCCGTCACTTAGTTTGTAATAAGAAATATGGATTTTTACATAAAGGCCCTGCACACCCCTCTGCTCACGTTGAAGTTTGGCAGAGTTGAAGTGGAAATTATGTGATAACACTAAACTTCATGTACTTATAAAACGATAAAGATGTGATTTGTCCCGCCCTACAAAGCTACCAGACTAATTGGCCAAAATCATTCAAATGTGGGTGGACCAGAGGTGTGCCAGGCCTTTCAAATGTTCACTACAGGACACCTGTAAAGGTGGCTTTATACTACAAGGGTCCTGCTGTAGATGGTTTCACCACCACAGCACTAGACGTCTGTATACGTGGTCATATTGTGCTTTAATTACATCCCCCACAGTAAGTGTTTACATGCTTTCATTTACTTTGTGATTTAAAGCGCTTTATGGACTTTTCCCCGAGGCCGTTCACTAATACTGTATCTCTTTGTTGTTGTTGCTTTTCTTTACTTGTGTAATTGGCTCGATGTCGTTGTAAATGAGGGTCGCCCCTCAATGATCTCTCGAGTATAAATAAAGGTTGACTGACTGACTGAGGTCGTGCTGGTCTGGACTCAGGTGGTATGCAGGTGATACCAGATCCAGGAGGTGCTTGTTATTTGAGGATCTCTTGCTTTGTTCATCCATTCAGGACGCTCAGTGTTTATCTCGTTACAGACTTTCCTCCTCAAAATGTCCCTCTGCTCTCTAGTGGTCCAAAAGGTGCACCATTCTTAATTAGTGTTGACAACAGGACTGTTGTTTACTCGATGTAATTTGTTGTTTTTCAAAATAAAAGAAGAGCAGTGGGTTCAACTGGAAAACAGCGTCAGTTTTCTGGCAGAATTCAGGTCAGTTTTGCTCACAAAGCCACGTCGACAGAAGCTTTTGTCTTTTTGCTTGTTTCAGATCTGCTTCAGACAGAAACATGTTGAAATGACAGAGGTGTCATTGGAGAGTCCCTGTATGTTCTTCCTTTTAATGTGTAGGCCTTTTTGGCAGCAGTCCAGTGGCCCACTCTGGGCCCCGAGCCAAGGCTTCAGAAACCAGAACATGCTCCAGGAAGGACAGGAAATTTGCTGGACCAGTTCAGGTCCTCTGGGTGTCCTCTGCTGCTGCAGCGTGTTGATTTAAACACACTATTCATGCAGGCAGACGTGTTGATGGCGTGTAGACCAGGGCAGAATACGGGGAACGTAGATCTGGGTATTCACCAGGAATACTCCTTAAAATCTGCTTACAACTACATTAGTGTTATAAACCATTTAGGAAATGTTTATATAGTGCTTATAAATGCTAAATGAGGGGTGGCAACTGTTTTGATTGTCGAATAATCAGTTTAGTCATTTGTTTAAGCAAAATTTCCAAACGTTTGTTGGTTCCAGCTGCTCAGATGTGAGGATTTGATGCTTTTCTTTTATTATACATTGCGGAAAACTGAATATTTCTGTGTTGCGGATAGTTGGTCAGACAGAACAAGACATCTGAAGACGTGATTTTGGGCCGTGAGAAATTATAATTATAAAAAGCATTTTTCACTATTTTCTGACATTTTATAGACGAAACAGATTAATTGAGAAAATAAGTGGCAGATCATCGCTAATGAAAATAATGGTTAGTTGCAGTGTTAGTCTTTTGATGAAGAAATATATTAGTTTTAGTCACATTTGAGTCATTTGAGTATTGTTAGTTTTGGTGATGTGTTAGTCATATTGTTATCTTTACATCCACACGTCCTCCTGGTGTCTGCATGTGTTGGTCCCAGCAGCTGCTTCTTGTCTAATTTTCAGTGGGACTGTAGATTAATTTAGTCTGTAAATGAGTTTCCAGGTAACGTTAGCTAACAGTGCTAGCAGAGACATCGGCCTAACGTTACTGAAAGACAAAATGCTGCTTATTCGAGCAACATGTCAAACAGTTTTACCAATCAGGAGCAGAATGCAAGCTTAGCTTAGAGGAAGACTTTGCATCAAAACGGTTGTTAATTCGTTTGTTCTTTCCTCCTCGTTGATTTAAACCGTCATGTATTTGGTCCCAGTTTAAGTTTCCAGCTTCAGTTTTACTTTTTTATTTTGTTTTAGTCTCGATTTCTTTTTGGAAAAAAGGGAGATGATATGAAACAGGATCAACACACACACACACACACACACACACACACACACACACACACACGTGTGAGAGCTCATGTAGATGTAGCACATTCTCACGTACACACTCCGCCTCAATTATTCACTCCCTCACTCCTCCTCAGCACACACTAATGCTCTCTCACTCGCTCGCACACGCACACACACACACACACACACACACACACATTCATTCCCAGCATGTCCGCCCCTGTCTTCACGTGCAGCAGTGTACAGTGAGCCCTTATCACTGTCTGTGTGTGTGTGTGTGTGTGTGTGTGTGTGTGTGTGTGTGTGTGTGTGTGTGTGTGTGTGTTATCAGATGGAACAGGTTTAACCCAGTTTCAATAGGAACACACACACACACACACACACACAGACAGGTATCAGGACATGCTGCAGGAGAATAAACAGCAAAGATCAGCAGGATAACAAGTTTTTATCTTCTTACAGTAAAAACTTAAAACGTAAATATACTTTAAATTCCAGCAACACAATAAGTTTATTTTGGTGATTTGAAGAGTTTTATGCTCCTCTGTGGATCGAGATGATTTGCAAAACTACATTAAAGCACTAAGGGGATAAAATCTACTTTTTGTTTTTGTTGTCATGTTACCGAAATACCGAAACAAAACTTTCATGATATCTTACTTTGTTTACTTTTTGGTTTTGTAGAAAAAAGAATATTCCTCAAAGTTCTCAAATGTTCAATGTCGTCTCAACACAAGCAGCTGAACAAGAACTTTGTTTTAAACCAGCAAAATGATGATTTAAACCAGGAACTATTAATCAGAGAATACTATAAGTAGACAAGATACCGGCTTTCAGTCCTGGACAGTTTGATGGTGACACAGAGCCCAGAGAGCACTGTCAACTGTAAAATGTCCCGCTCTGTCTCTGTTTCCTAATATAATACTCAGGAGTCATGTATGTTGAAACAACATATTCTTGGTTAGTGTAATCTTTTCTCCTGTCCATACTGTCCCTGAGGTACTCCCCTCCTTACATGACTCACTGAACAAGAAGGTTGAACAATGAAAAGACTTAATGAATACAGGAAAAGGAAACACATTTTACATCTTTAGCTAAAAATTAGTCTGTTTCTATTTTGATAATCAAATCTTCTTTTCCTCAATAAATACATAATTTAAAAATAGATCAATGAACATCCAAAGAAACAATGGAACTTTTAAAATAAACCTGAAAATGCAGAAATCAACAACTGAATTCACAAATTGATTCATCGCTTTAATCATGTTTCAAGCAAAATGTCTTCAGTTCTAACTTCTCATTTGTGAGGATCTGCTGCTTTTCTCTGTCTGATTGTGGATCTGTTGGTCGGACAAAACAAAAGACATTTGAAGATGTCACCTTGAGCATTTTATTTATTTTTCCAGCAGATTAATAGATTTATAAAACGAATCTGTAGTTTCAGCCCAAACAAACTTGAAAGAGCGACGGACACTGACGGGGAAGATCTCTTTCTTTTCAGCATGAACTGGAGGAATAATCACAGCAACAGATGGAACAAATCCATCAGTCGGGCTGTAATTATCTGTACTCAGTGTTGGGCAAGTTATTTTCAAAATAGAATATAGTACATATTACTAATTACTTTCATTTGAAAGTAATAAGTTACTTTACAGTATTACTGTCTGTGTAGAGTAATAACTGTCACCAAAATAACAGCAGAAGTGCGACTAGGCTGTAACACTGAACTGAGCTAAAATAAAAGTAACTGTTGGACTTGATGTCCTTCGTTCATGTTATCAGATTCTTTTAACACTCAAGTATTTTTACAGTTTTCAGTGTGATCTTGGTCATTTTGGCTTCAGTCCTGACTCCGCTGTGTTGAGATCGATGCAGTGAGGGAGATGAACCCACACAGTCCTGACTGCAGCCTCACGCTCCACACGTAGCTCTGCCATTAAACCGTCAGCAGGCTGGAAACCTGCCAAACAACTGCACAGACCCCACCCCCACCCCCCTACTACAAAGATAAGATAAAGTTGAATTGAAAACAGCTCTCAGAGGCGTTTTGTTTTGAATCCCTTTTTTTTCCCTCAGTGTATCATTTCCTCTCCGCCCAGCCCTCCTGTGTTTCTCCTCTCTATAGCAGCTCAGTGGCATGATGATGATGATGATGATGGTGTGTGTGTGTGTGTGTGTGTGTGTGTGTGTGTGTGTGTGTGTACGTGCCTCAGCGCTGTGTGTAAACAGTCTTGCGTGATTTCTCTGCTTCCCCTCAGCGCAGTCCGCCTGTGGTTTCAGAGCAGGTCGGCCGCTCTTTATCAGCGCTGGGGGTTTGTCGTCATTGGCAGCCGCGGAGACCCGACGCTACGTGCAGCTCTGGAGTCCCTTGCACGCATGCTGGCAGGGGGCTCGACTCCCCGCCCCACCTACTAACCTCCCCCTTTACATTTAGACCAATAGAGGGGGGACTTTCACAATAAGAGTCCGAACAGGAAGGGGGCACTTTGTCGGTGTGGTTGCATGCGATGCGTGTGTAAACACAGAAGTCAGGTGGTGAACGCTGACGTCAATTAGGTTACTAAAGGTGTGTTGTTGTTGATGTTGCGTTCAGGGACGCGTGGTTGATGAGGGTTAATCTACACTGTGACCTTCCTGTATAAAGTGCTGTGTGTAGAGGGGTAGAGGTCCTTGCACGCTTTTGTTTCACAATAAAAGCTCTAAAGAGAGATGGGATGTCATTGGTGACATGTTAGCAGGTGATGCCGCTGATATCAGTGAAGTCGTTAATGTGTTTTAGTGTAGTTTTACTGCACACACACACACACACACACACACACAAAAGCCCTGTTCACACATTAATCAGGTACGTACATGCGTCACAATAAAAGCATCAGACGAGGGGGTTTGCGTGAGTAATGATCGCGGTCAGGTGGCCGGCGCTGACGTCAGTGAGATGTTTAAGGTGATGCAGTTTGAGGTAAATCAGTGTTGGTACTTGTTCTGTTTTGTTAACGAACATGTCTGTTTAACGAGGGTTAACCTTCCTGTTTGATCCACTGTACGTAATGTTTCTGTTGACGGCACTCGTGGTATATCTTAAACAGATATATTAGTAGAAATAAAATAAAACAAGTTTTTTTTCTCCTTAAGATGATTGATCCCTCTGCTATTCCATGTCATTAGACTAAATTCACCGTTAGTTACTGAGTTTTTGTCAAGTTTCCCACAGGGTAAAAAGTTATTTATGGTAGATTTTTTATACTTTTATACTAATATAAAATACAATGCTTGAAATGTCTTTATAAAACAATAGTAATAGTAAAGTAACAATAAAGTTTTGGAGTTCTTTGATATCCTCAGTTGTTGCAGACTCATCGAGGTTAATGTTTCAGCTTTGTCGACATGTTTTTGGTCAGTTTAACGGTGGATATTGATCTTTCCTATAATCAAAATAATACAAAGCCTGAGATACTGTAACCTTTTTCCTCTATACTATAATCATCTTTACACATATCTGAACCGTTAAAAGTGTTATATTAAATATTTTCAGTCTGTCAGTTTAAAGCCTGATGAAGGTCTGTAACAACAAAATCTTTATACTTGACGACCAATAAGAAAAGGGGTTGAATCACAAACACCTGAGACAATTACACTGTCAGTAATTGATCAAATCAATACATAAAGAAATAAAATGAAATGGTTGACTAATATGAAGCCAGACCGGTGAAATGTCCTGTAATAACCTCTCAGAGGTCGTGTGTGTTAGCGAGCGGATCAGCTGTGTGTTTTTCCTGGAAGGAAATCCTCAGTTTGAGCCTTTGTTGACTTTGACTCAGACTCTCATGTCTGCTGGTCGTCAGCCGCTTCCTGCTCGGGTCAAAAGGTGGCAGCGCTGCAGGGAGGGGGTGCAGGGAAACCCCCGTCCGTTTCCAGTTCACAAGTTAAAATCTTTTTCTGTCATTGTTATGTCAGCACTTGTACAGTAAATTCATTTGACAAAGTTTCAGGACAACGTTCAGTAAATAAGGCAGCAGGTTTGTGGACTTCTAACTGCAGATAATCTTTTTCTCTTGTAGTTGGAGGTTGGAGAAATGTAAGTATATTTACAAGCGTCAGTCGTAATCAGAATTACTTATTATTATTATTATTATTATTTAAATATATTTCAGATATTTAATAAAATATGCAAAAAATGAATTAAAACTAAATAAATATGTAAAATACCTGCTGCAGTGCAAATACTCAGGTGAAATTAGAACCTCCAGACAATATAAATACAACAGTCCCAGTAAAAAGGGTTCCTGCTGATTTTTGTTTATGTGATGACAACACACAATACAAACAGTGTAGAACTAATATGAAACCCTGGTTATATTAGAAGTATAACAACATGCTTGAGGTTCACAGTTCATTCTCCATAATCCCACCGTGAGGTCCATTTAGTAGCTGTTCTGGAGCTTTTGATCAGATGTTCAAATTTCCACTTTCTGAGCCCTTAAAGGACTTCTCGTCCATGTTGCCTTAAAATTTGAGTTTAATAAATAAATGGATATGGAACTACATTTTACAACATAAATGCTTTTTTATTTGTGACTTTTACTAAAAGAAATATACTAATATCTTACCTCAAGGTCCACTTACTGGCTTTTTTCAGAGCTTTCAACAGCATCACATGATCTTCCTCAGTGCATGGACTTTACAGACTTAATAAACAAACACTATCCACTGAGGAAGACCGTGAGATGCGGTCGAAAGCCCCTTGAGTTGACATTTTTAAAGTATATTTTATTTTTACTGAAATATAGTTTTACACCTGCAACTTTTCTTCTACTTTATATTTATATTAGAATCGTAAAGGTTGTCAACTTTAGATATTTCTGTATTTTATTTGTATATGTTATTTTATATATATATTTATGCATCAAACATAAAAACTCAGGTTTAGTTGTTGTTAGTCTGTGTATTGGAAGACCTGTCAATCATTTTGGGAGTGACAGCATGTTGTGGGCGGGGCTACACCCTGATTGACATCTTTGAGTCTTTAAACTGTTGGTCTCTGCAGAGGCATTAAGGCTCCGACTGCTCTTATCGCTGCTGCAACCATAACTGTGGACTGAGTTTCCTCCCATCACAACCACACACACACACACACACACACACACACACAGGCATGCAAACATGAACACGTACGTATGCAATTTGTGTACGTGCAGCTGAAGCCGTACATGCACAACCACAACACACACCCCTGATGTACACAAGAAATATTGGCAAATAACCACACACACAGACAGACAGACAAGATTACACAAACCTCCTCTGTGTCTGTGTGTCTGTCAACATAACTGATTTTATTTCAGGTTTGAACAGAAACTGTCGCAGCTCGTTCCTCTTCTTCTTCACTAAATACAGCACTGTATTATGTTCTGAAGTAAATACTATTTATGTATTTTTGTATCATAGTGAGAAGAAACATTAGGGCTGGGCAGCTTCCTAAATCAAAACTATACCTCTTTTTGATGTCTTACTTTTAGGAATATAAATGTGTTTTTGTCTGATGCTTTTTTTTTATTTAACAAAAGAAGTGAAAGTTCTGCAATGTTTCATGATGTCCAAATACAAGCAGCTGGACAAGAACTTCATCTAAATAAAATACAGTCTGACATTGATCCGATCGATCACCAAGATTCTGACTAACCAGACGTTCACTGCTGACTTTCAGTACTTCACAGTGTTTGAAACTGGCAGTTACTGACAGTAATGCATTGAAATATTGTAACGCTATATTACATCAGACATAAATAATGATACACATTAGTTTTATAAAAAACATGTACAATGTGACTTATTTTTTTTATTTAAGTCATTATACGTACTTTTATTTTTATATTCCATATCTTACTGTGAATTTTCTGTTTTATATTTTTGCCTCCTGACTTGCAGTACTTGCTTTATCTTTCTTTATATTTTCTCTTTTCTCTTTGTTTATTGTTATGCACCAAAATACAAAGGCAAATTCATTGTATGTGTAAACCTACTTGGCAATAAACCTGATTCTGATTTTAGTAACACCATACAAGTGAAGATTTGACGCCTAAAATAAGTAAAATAACCGCAGCAACAGTACAGGGTCAGTAAAGCTCTTCACCTTCTTCACAATTATATTCCTAATCATGATATCAAGACTTAAATATATATTATTTTTTAAATAATGTAACAACAACTAAAGATAGTTACATATAATGTACCTTAACAATGCCTTGTAATAGAAACAAATGTTAAAAAAGCAATATAAAGCATGGTACTTATGTATGTTCCATTCATTTTCTATTAGCCCTTTGAGCTTCTTCCCACACTATATCCTGTATAACTAATATAAATGTAAATGAGATATTGATAAGTAATTGATCACAGACACGTCCAATCCCTAATGGTACTTGATTCATGAACAAACTCCATATTTGACTAAATATTCTTAGAACAACCATGTGTTTGTTTTTTCTTTATTGCTTTTATTTTTCATCTTTTTTAAATTGTCCTATATTTTGTCTCTCCCGTTGTCTCACCTGTTGTCTCTGCTCATCAGTCCTCGTCAATGATAACTTCAGGGTAGCGTTAGCAGTAGGGTCCTACGAAGGGGAAGCTCATTGTCAGTTGTATTATGATACTGAACATTTTGGTCTCTTACAGTCTCTCTTATATCGGTTTGTGTTTTTATACCTTCATCTGTTCTTCCACGTGCATACTGAGGTCTAATCAAACTGTGTGTGTGTCTTTAGGCCATGGTGGCGTGTTACCCAGGAAACGGGGCAGGTTACGTCAAACACGTGGACAACCCAAACAGCGACGGACGCTGCATCACCTGCATCTACTACCTGAACAAGAACTGGAATGCCAAGGTGCGTTCACGGACCTCTGCTCATTCCTGAATTCACTGTTTGACGTCTGATCTCTTTATGATTTAGCCATCTGCATTGATAGAGATAGGGGAATTTGAGCGTATCCTGCCATCTGTGATTATTTATTGATGTCTTTGTAAAGCACATTGTGATGAAACTTCTGACTTGATGAGATCAGGAGGGGAGATCAGGACTGATTTGAATTTGTCAACACTTCCAGTTACCTGATGACACCTGAATTTTGAGAATTTGATGTAGAAAGTTAATGAGATAAATTAAGTTATGATGTCGTGGCAACACAAGTCAAATAAGAGTAAATGAGAAAGAAAAACACCAAAATGATTTTTATGACTTATATTTGATTCAAAGTCTAACAATAATTTCCAGATGTGTTATCAGAAAACGGTTTGTGTGTGAGAAGCGTGTAATGTTGCAGCCAGCTGATGTTTGTGTTGTCGTCGATCAGGAGCACGGCGGCATCCTCAGGATCTTCCCAGAGGGGAAATCCTATGTGGCCGACGTCAAGCCGCTGTTCGACAGGCTGCTCTTCTTCTGGTCCGACCGCAGGAACCCACATGAGGTGCAGCCCTCCTACGCCACCAGGTAACCAAGCAACCCATCAGTCACTCACTAATCTTGACAGCAGGTGATTAGTTCAGTTCATGCTGGGAGGAATCTCTATGAATAGTTTTAATTGGGAATCATTTCAGATTAAACAGCCTTGATTATAAAATAAGTCCTTTACTTCTTTAAAACACAATCTTGTTTTAACAATATTTCAGTTTTGAAAAAGCCGTCAGATCTTCATTTAAGTAAAATAAACAATACCGCTGTAAAACATATTGAAAACCAAACTATAAAAACAAAACATGAGTGAATTAATATATTTTAAAATTCCACAAACTGTAGTGAATGTTTTGTTCCAGCTGTCAGATAAATATAAATAGTAAAAAAGTGCAATAGAGGAGGAAAAGTAGAAAGTCTCCCACAAAGGTAATACTAAAATAAAATAAAGTACCAGAACCCCCAAACTGCGCTAATGATAAAATTATGACTCACAGTGTAGCTCCGCCCACCACAAAAAGTCAGTTCACAGGATTGGAAGCTGCTGTCGCTCCCAAATTGATTGACAGGTTTTTTTTTTAAAAAGGGACTCACATTAGACAACAACTACAATTAACTGCTGTTTGCTGATAAGTTTGTTTACTTCTTAATCTTTATAAAGACAACAGGAAAAGAGGTGTGCATCTTCCATTATGATGAGTTTAGGAACACATAATGAACTTAACTGCTGCTACTTTGTTTGCATGGACAGAAACACTCCATGCACAGATAATTGGCGTCACCTGCTGGTGTGAATGTGTAATAACATTAAAAAGCTTTTAACATGTAATTTCTGGAATTACTGAGGCCAATATGAAGTGTATTTACATTTCTCTCTTCTATGACTGTGAGGCTGTTTGTGTCCTGACCTTTCACCTTTGATTGGCTGCTTCAGATGTTGGTGACTCAGAAAAATCTAATCGAATTCTGACAGACAATGCAGAGAGTCGGTTATATCAACAACATGTAATGAAAGTACAGGTGGTTGAAGTCAAACTAACAAAGGAAACTGAATTTAAGAGCAGTAAGAACTCTTTATTAAGCTAGCAGAGCTAATCACCCTGATCTGTAGTAAACATCAGTGTTGTTTCTGTTTCAGGTACGCCATCACAGTTTGGTATTTCGACTCTGAGGAGAGAGCCGAGGCCAAGAGACGCTTCAGAGACCTGACAGGTACACACACACAAAATAGACAAATAGTTGTAAATCGTTTATTTGGATCTCAACAGCTACTATTACAACACATTGACATACACAATTTTCTACAGACGGAAAAGTTGTAGGCTAAAACTATAGCATATTGTGCCTCTGCTTTTTACAATACACATACATTCATACATACTCATGCGTCTCTTCTGTGTTTCAGCTTCGACTCGGCAGCAGGGCAGCAGCTCCAGCTGATTGTGAGGGAATGTCATTACCTGGTGTTTGACACACTAATCTGCAGGAGAGGATGGCAGGATTCCTACCAACTCTCAAAGCTTCTGGAAAAGCTGAAAGAAAAGGAAAAAAAAAAATTTCTCTGTCCTGGACTCTGGAGGAGTCGAGGGGGGTTTTAACTCTTCAGTCTGCATTCCCTCATCACTCCGGTCAGCATCCAAGCTGGAAATAACCTGCCTGCACTGCTGCGAGCGCTTCTGTAACCTGATGAATGATGAGTTAAGGTGACCTGCAGCTGCTCTGGACTTCTCTTGCTTCACACGATATTTGTGCAGTACTCTGTGCCGAGCTGAGACGGAGGAAAACAGTGGACTGCACCTTTTCAGTCAGATGACAAACAATCTCTGAGGTTTACGGACAGAAAGACATTAGGGACATGAACATGTGTGATAGAAATCTTTGGAATAAGAAAGACAAAACATTATTGTTTACTAGTAATTGATGTCTAAATATCCACCAACCACTGTGGGCTGGAACTCATAACAACGTTGAGGATTAAAAAAAAGTTAATAAAAGTGACATTTTGTGTTTGTGTTTATGCTTTCATTAATACTTTCATACATAAATACGTATGTTCATATATACTTTCATACTGCATACATACCTTAATATTTTCATACAGACCTTACCATACATACATAATTTCGTACATATTAACATACTTTCATGCATACCTTCATACATAACTCCATGCTTTCATTAATACATACTTTCATACATACCTTAAGACTTTCATATATATACACTGTCATGCATACATACTTTCATACACATTAACATACTTTCATATATAACTTCATACATACATTCTTCCATACATACCTAGCAACTCAGGTTCAGTGTCATGTCCAAGGACACTTCAACATGTGGACAGGAGGAGCCGGGGATCGAACCTTCAACCCTGGGATTAATGGACGACCCGCTCTACCGCCTGTGTCACAGCTGCCCCAAATATACATACTTTTATCAATACTTTCATATTTACATACTTTCATACACACATTCATTAACACTTTCATACCTTAATACTTTCATACATATTTATATACTTTCATACATACTTTTAAACATACATACTTTCATTAAAATATTCTTATTCAAACCTTCATGCTCATGCGTCTCTTTTGTGTTTCAGCTTCGACTCGACAGCAGGGCAGCAGCTCCAGCTGACCGTGAGGGAACGTCGTCACCTGGTGTTTGACACGCTACTCTGCAGGAGAGGATGGCAGGATTCCTACCAACTCTCAAACTCTGGAAAAGCTGAAAGGAAAGGGGAAAAGAATAATTTTCTCTGTCTTGGACTCTGGAGGAGTCAAGGGGTTTTTTAACTCTTAACTCTAGAAATCTTTGGAATAAGATGAAGACACACAGGAGTGTTTGTCATGTCATGGAGGAACATTATTGTTTACTTATAAATTACGTCTAAATATCCACCAACCACTGTGGGCTGAAACTCATTATCAAACTCCTGCACTGAGTCTGTAGGATACATTTCAGTTGCAAGTGAAAGGAACCATGTAATTTAGTACCTTTCAGAGCACTCAAGTCCCAAAGGGTATTTTTATAACTTGTGAGCACAACATAATAATTTGTGCACCCAAGATTACAACTTAATTATCTTGTTTGCACAGAATATGGAAAGGTTTCCGTAAGAAACTTGAAATGTTGAAATGTATTCACGCCTGTAGACAAATTTAACAGCCAACATGTTTAGCACTGACGTAAAAACTCTCTTGTTTATACAATCAGTTAATTGAACACAGCATTTTAATTAACACCAAATTACATTGTTCTTTCCTGGAATTTTTACAGGAAATATGACAAATGAATTCTTAATGTCCACTTACTAGCTTTTCTGAAACAGCATCTTTGTATTGAGAAAACTCTAACTCTTTACCAAAAGCTAATAAGTAGACATTAAGTTTTTTGTCAAATTATTATTTCTTAAAGGTGAAGAATGAATTGTCAGGCTCAATTCCTTCGAAAGTTATTAAGAAATTACAGACACATAAAGAGTTACCAAAAAGTTTTCATCACGATGCAATCACACTGACAGTCAATACATGAGGGGTTGAATTATCGCCCAGCTTTATCTGCTGTTTTATCTGAATGAAAAACTGACAAATCAAAGAGATAATGTAGTTTGATTGTCAGGAGCTCCTGTGATCGCAGCGATGTGACGTTAAAGAAACAGGCCTACTTGTTGGGACTTTAAAAAGGTCAGTGTTTTTCTTCGATTTGGGGAAAATCAATCTGAAAAGTGTTATGTTTTGGAGATGAGTAGAAATTTAAAGCCCAAATGTTTTGTATTGTCACTCGGAGCTGCTGTTTAGCATTATAACTTTGTGATGTGATCATTTTGGAGAAACACCACACTTTCTCTCTCTCCGCTCTGACTTTTGTTCCTGAATCTTAAAATGGCCGCCAGCGTTCTGCGCGCGCTCCGTCCTCCACCGATGTAGAAGGACGAAGAGGAGAGAGATTTCACTGATGCAGCAGATTTGACGGGCGGCGTGTGAAGCGGCTGTCACAGAGTGTGTGTGCATGAGAGCGAATGAATAATTGATGCACCGTTTCAAACAACTCTTTGGAGACGTTATTGAGCCCGAGTCGTCGTCCTGAAAGAATAACGCTCGCTGCCAACTTACACCGCCTTTAACACTGAGCTGTCGTTTTCACTGTCTGCAGCCTGACCAGCACCACCTGAGTTAGGTTTTACTACTGTTGGTGTAGCTGCAGTAACAGAAACACTTTCTCTGTTTACAGACGTGTTGAATACAACTTCTGTTTCAGGAGTGGAGTTTCTCTCTTGACTCTAGACTATAGCTGTCAAATAAATGTAGCAGGATATTAAAAAGTACAATATTAGTATAAAATACCAGAAAAAGTAAGTACTCATGTAAAGTATGATTACCTCAAAACTGTACTTAAGTACAGTAAATGGACTTTTTTTCCGTATAACTCCTGATGATTTGATTCATTGTGCCAAACTCAGTTTGTTAAGTGGTTTAGTGTTTTGTGCTCTCCAACACTACAGTAAAGTACAATATCGGCTTACAGTATTTTTGATGATTGATTATTACAAGTGATGTAAATATCTAAGGTGTCATGTCTGAAGTAAAAGAACAATAATAAACTGGTGCAATGAAGGATTTACTGCATTGTGACTTCAGACTTTATACTACATTATCTATATTTAGAGTAATCAGTGGTGGAAGAAGTATTCCGATTCTTTACTTCAGTAAAAGTACTAATACCACAGTGTGAAAATACTCCATTACAAGTAAAAAATCTTTATCTGCAAAGTAACTAAAGCTGTCAGATGTAGTGCAGTAAAAAGTACAATATCTGCCTCTGAGATGTAGTGAAGTAGAAGTATTATGTTACATTAAATGGAAAGTACAAGTACCTCCAATTTGTACTAAAGTACAGTACCTGAGTAAATGTACTTAGTTAGATTCCACCACTGTGTAATACAGCATATTCAATAAACACAATTTTCAAAATTTTATCTCCCTGTGACATTTAAAATACTTATTGTTTCTCATTATTTGTATAATCTTTGAGGAAAATCTGAACTATTATAGTTTGAAATCATCATTTCATAATGATCATTCTATTGGACGCTATAATGATTAAAATTCAGTGATGAACATATAAAAAGTTGTGATGCTCTGATAAACCTGATACTTTATGTTTTACCTTATTTGTCATTGACGTTTTAATTCTGAGTACAGAATTTTGTGTAAACTGAGCCAACACAATTGTAAATGTCTCATAATACAATAGATTTAGGAAATTCTGCAGAAATTAATTATCTATCCAAATGCTGCTGATGTAAAAATGAGAAATTAACAAATTAACTCCAGCACAAAAACAAGAAACTAAAGGCATTTCACTTCCCAAATGTATAAAATTATTCATATATTTAACAAACCGCTGACTGAACATAATATACAGAAAACTGGTTGTCATAGAAACCCAAGTAAACATAAATATAAATGAGGTGTTGATGAAATGAGTTGAACTCACCTGTAGTTCCTGTGTTGATCCTCTGGATGTCTCTGTAGCTCCACTCTGGTAGAAACACACCTCACCACCTGCTCTGTGATGACATGTAGGAGCGTTTTAACCAGCAGTGTCGGGGAAAGATCGTCTACCACGATGTTTTAATACAGTTACTGTCAGTCCTGACTTACATATTAATATCTTTTTCTACTTCATCTACAGACAAAACACTGTAGTACCTTCACACCGTATACATGGCAGCACATGTTGGTTGGCACTGGAACACTTGAAGGGGATGTTGAAGTAAGCAGCACTGTAGACCAAAATGCATGTTTATTGGCAAAAATATTAATGAAACAGAGGGAAAAACAAGCCCAAACATAAAGGAAAAAAGGAATAAAGGAAGACATGAACAGATCAAACCTGCAGCCTTTTCTCTTCTCAGCCTCACCTGACTGGAACCTACCACCTGCTCAGGTAAGCACAGGGTGGCCAGACTGATACAAAGCATAAAGAAGACATAATAACAAACAAGGCATTCATTTCTCAATTACTGCTGATGTCACAAAATTATTTATGGTCACACACACACACACACACCTGTGAGTGCACCAACTTTACAATTATGTCATTTACAGTTTTACCCCTTTCTTCCACAAGTTGACAGAGCCCAGCTTTAAGTGCCTAATGATGCACACCTGGTATCTGCACCAGAGTCACAGGAAAAAACACAAAAAAGTAGGACTAAGCCCTTTTAACAAAACATAACAATGCCAAATGAAGCTACTAGAGGGACAACATTTTTCTGTCCCACCAGGTACAGCAATGAGACCCTAAAGAAACCAAGCCACCAAGCCAGACACTAGACGCTGGGATTCAACCAGCTCAGTACACATGAACACACTTCAGCGCTCCAACTCCAGCACCAAACTCCATTTAAAAAATCTGGCATTTTAATTCTAACATGCTTGTTAACAATCACACCTGCTACCTACATATGAGAGCTTCTCCGAGTCATCAGCTACATCACTGTTATTCTTTTAAATCTCTTCATAAGACGCACCTCTACAAACCAAACTCCATTCAAAAATCTGGCACTTTAATACGATTTTTGTACAGTGTTTTGTCTTACTGTTTCGACAACATTGTTGTACTTAGGTCATGTGATGACACCTGAGTCTGCTCCATTTGCTGAAGAAGACTGAGATGCAGGTGAAAGCTCTAAAAAGCTAGTAAGTGGACCTTTGAGCTTAGACCTTTAGCTTAACTGGGTTACATGTTTTATTTTTCTATTTCATATAACATATTTAATATATTATATAAACTAAATACATGTGTTGTTCTGTGTAGACATAACCTGTGCCCTGTAATCCTCCTCATGTGCCAAACTAATGTTCCTCAGTGCTTACATTCAGTTTAAAAGAAGCCACCCTAAATGTTTTATTTAACCACCTGGATGTGTTATTCTAGGTTAAGATAACTGACCTGAACATGTTGAGCTGTTCATTAAAACTAACGACTGACGTTCGTTAGTGCTGCAATGGTCGATTACTGCTGATGACTTCACACCTCTAATGGAACGAACCATTAAACATGAAGACGTTCAGTGAGGTCAGGACGAGCTTCTCTTCCTCCATCAGCAGCCGGTGGCAGGAAGGTCAAAGGTCACAGGGACTTATTGTTCAAGCCAAAACAGGGTGTTAAGATGCTCTTTAAGTTTCCTAAACCCTCAACAAATTTTCCATATTCAGTCAAAAATGGGCTCTAAACCTTATTTGGCCTGTTTTCTTCAGGCTCCAACATTTTAATTCCTTTTAATTAACATTTGTATTTACAAAGAGTGCTCCAAATGCATTATATACATGTCATTTTTGTCTCAATCTCTAGTGCATTTTCTGGCTTGCCTGACCCATTAAAACCAAGTCCTGTCTCCTTGCAAACCCTCATCACAGGCTGACCAGTCAAACAGTTTTTCTCTTCTGACTCTTGTTTCATTTAAATAATGTCTAGAGGCCTAAAGAAGTGAGACTATTCAGTATTTCATAAAACAAAGATTAGAGAAAAGAAAATCATAATTTTATGTAAAATAAATATCTATTTTTCCCGTTAATCATCTTGCAGCTCCACAGATTTTTCCTGAGATCACTGGTCCACTGAGAATTGTTTCTCTACAGACAGTAAAAGACTCAAATGATCCCACAATGCAACATGAAACACAGAGAACAAGCGCTGGTCATAAATAAATATACTAAATTCAATATAAATTCTCTTTCAAGCAGCAGCACAGACAGTCAGGACTCCCTGCAGGAACATTACAGGACTGATTTTTCTTCAGGAACTTAAACGTCACATCATGTCTCCAAGTAGCGACGGCGTGTCTCCAAAAATACTTGTACAGATTTTTGTGATGTTTTGACTTCTGGTGCATGTTGGGAATTAGGGAGATCAGCCTGTGTGAAAGCGCAGATGAAAAAAAAACGGTGAGTTTTCATCTCTAACGCTTTGTTTCATCAGCCGTCCATCACGGCCGACGATGAAAGGCCGCTCGCTACGCCTCCGGTGAGCGGCTGACGCTGTCGGATCTAAATTCCACATCAGACCTCCTCACTGAGACGGACAGCCAGAGGTTATTAGAAGGAGCTTCAGGTTGGAGCACCTCATCACACACACACACACACACACACACACACACACACACACACACACACACACCAGCGCTGCCTGTGATCTATGATTCATGTGCGCTCATTTAAAATAGTGTGAAATATTTAAAGTTGGCTGGTCGGCCTCAGAGGGTCGGCTGACTGACCTCACCGCTCTTATTACTGCATGGAGGAGGAGGGTGTATGTGTGTGTGTGTGTGTGTGTGTGTGTGTGGGGGGGGGTGATACAGGCAAGAAGGAGGGGGAGATAATAAAAGTGAGGGAGACGAGGAGGACTGGATCAGAGATGGATGGATGAAGGCTACGTGAGTCAACAGCAGCCTAACAATCAGACTGAAGTGCCAGTTTAGTTCACTTCGTTATTCAGCTCTTGTGTTTGTTTTAGCTGACATCTTGATTGGGGGGGTGGGGTGGGGGGTAGTGGTTGCTAGGCGCAGTCACCTTAATGGTTTTTATTTCAACTGAAGAAATGTGCTGATTAAAGACGACTCACAACCTGCGTCCATCTCGTTTTTGTGGCCAGTTCACTGTAGCTAGTTAGTTAGCCAGCTAGCTATTAAGAAAAACTCATCTCCTCTCTTTGTCCTGCCTACAAAGATCTGATTGGCCGGCCGATGGTGAAGCACAAGTTAGCACGTTAGCTAGCCAACTTGCTAGGCTACGTGAGAAATTAGTCAAAATTTGGACTAGTTCAGTTTTATTTTATTGCGTTCTGAAAGTGACAGTTTCTTTATGTTTTTGGCCCCGTTATTATCCCATTACACAAGTCCCACCCCAAGTCCCGGGAACTCTGCCTCTGATTGGCTAGTATTCATTGCCTCCATTGGTTAGGTTAGTTAAGGTTAAGGTTGGCCAATCAGAGGGAGAGTAGGGGCGGGACTGACGCAAATGAGGTGGCAAAAAAAAAAAAAATGCGCACTTTACTCCTCCTTCTCAAAAAGATGTCACAAAAGATGCGTTCAGGCACAGTAGTGAGTGTAGGTCACCCGTGTTTTACCAGCGCTCAGAGCCCAACACACAATTACTAGTGGTACTATCGTTTATGGACGTATGGTGTGAGTAGAATGTGAGCTGTTATGCGGCCTGTGTAGACAGCTGTATTGATAGTACTGTAATGATTGATATTGATTGAAAAAAGTATCTGTTCCGTCAGACGCTCGTGAGACGGACGACTGAAAACCGCAGCTGAAACGCCTCCTGTGTAGAAGAGCCTTTACTTTGTCTGCCAGCCGCCGCTGAAATGAGCTCACACAGTGACGCTATGAAGGCGTCTACGCCACAGGAACTTCCTCAGGGAACCAAGAACCTTTAAAGGAACTAAGGAACTAAACCTGCGTTTTGACCTAAATTTAGCTCCTCTACTATAGTTCCAGGTGCTGAAAAAGTCCCTGCACCGGAAATATTAGGGGCGGGGCTGACTGTCTCTGATTGGTCATACACAGACGCTGCTTGGCAACTACAAGGAAGTACTCTATCGGACATTTCATGTTGAGTATTAACGTAAAAAAAAAAAAGTGAGGTTTCATGGTGGTTACGTTCTAAAGCATAAATAACCATGAAACACTCAGCAGATTGTCTGCTGTGGAGCGAGACCGTTTCATGAGTCTGACTTTTCAGCACTTCATGATTCTTCAGATGCGCTTCAGGAAACGCAGCCTGTAACGCACAAAAGGGACTTTTAGTTCCTGAGATTAGTTCTTCTGGTTCCACAGCTCCTGGAACTTTTTTGGGGCTTATATTTCTATCATTCCCAGTGTTGCCGGGGCACATGTGGTGGGCAGCATGTACATGTAATAAAGTGGGTTTACTACGACACCATAACAGCAGTGATTTCAGCAGCAGTGAGACTCACTGGTGAAGGAAACCCCAAATCCCCAAAGAAAGTGCAGTGGCTGATCAGGACTACCCCCGCCCCCACCACCACCACAGCAGTTACTGGTGTTTTCCCAGTGACCAGTATGTCAGGTGATCAGATGATGTATCCACCTCCCTGCTGCAGACAAACGTACCTGATTGGCTGTCCGGAGGTGTGAAGGTTTCCAGGCAGGACAGCAGGAGCTCCGTTTGAAACGCCTCGGGGTCTCCCCCCCACACTCTGCAGGGTCTCCTCTGATCTTTCCACCAAAACGCTGAGAGGAGGAAGGTCAAGGAGACGGAGTGAAAGGGAAGAAATGCACATTATAGAGGAATACTTTTGAATGTCTTTCCCTCAGTATCTATCTATCTACAAATTCTAAGATAATTTTCAGATTTCCTCCACAAAGTTTTCGCGAGGCCCCAGTCTTCTTCTCTGTCCATCTTTATAAGCAGAACCAGAAAACAAACAGGAAGGAAAAGACAGAAGAAAGAAAAGAAGTGAAAGGTAGAAAAACTGGCAGCTTACGGAGACGTGGCGGCGTTTGTAATATTTTGGCGAGGGGCGGGATGGCTGAAAGTGTCAAAACAGAAGAAATTATGCAATCTGGTAACAAATTCGAGAGAAATTTTTATTATGAATATGGCACCTGTAAGATGGTCAAAACCGGGTTACAGAAAGACAACCATGTATGTGACATGTTCCTCTGAGCGGATGAGAACCTAGTAAACTTATAAAAGAACAACTGCTATAAAAATGAAGTATGTACATTTTCGGATTTGCAGCATTATTCATGGTAAATGAACTCAAAGAGATGTCTTTTGAAAATAATAATAATAATAAAAAATAAGCCAGGCACTCAAAGTTAGCATCAGTTAGTCGTGTTTTCCCCTCTTCTGCGAGGAAAAAAAAAATCAAAACAGAAAATAGAAATGTACCATAGTTTTCTCTTTTTTAATATTTTAATTTGTTTGTATTTAGAATTTTATAACACTGTTAACATTGATAATAAGAGATTCCCTCTCTCCCGTATTTCAGCTACTTGGCACCAAGTTCCTCATAAAAGAATCTGTATAATTGTACAAGAAATAGTTAAAAACACAGACACAGTTTCTTCACAGGTAAATGAAGTGATTTTTCAATATTTGTAATTTTTAAACACTATGTATTTTTGACAGCAGCTGTGATTAAGGTTTTTACGTTTTTAAAATCACCAGCAAAGTTTTCATTTTTCGACATAAAACACAGAAAAAACATTGAAACAGCTTGGACCGGCTGTTTGGTTTTTGTTACATGTGGGTGTATTTCCTGGTTTCGTCTGAGTTATGTGCCCCCCCCACCCTCCCCAAAATATCCCCTTTTCTTTACCAAATGGGGCCCTGCCATTCGTTTGTGCCCTGCCCCCGTTTTCACGCAAAACCGCCAAAAGTAGAAAACGCTAAAATCCAGAGGAGCGCGGAAACAAAATGCTCCTGAAACGACTGAATTTAACATTCAACCACAAACGAGCCACCAATCGGCCGACAGATCGAGCCGCCCGAATCACATTCCCCTTATCGAACACGAAAATAAATAAATCCGTCATTAAATTTCATAACCTGTGTTTGTTTTTTGTTGTTAGTCGCGGTAACAAGACACTGATTCTCCACAGAAAGCACAGACGCTACAGATTGTTTTTCCTGATGTGAAGGCGGGATTAGAGGCCCGGGTCGGTTTGACAATACAGACTTTATTCTTCCAACGGGCCTCCATCGCGTCCCCGTTTGGGCTCGACAGACTTTAAAAAACACAAAAACCGCTGGACTGAAAACAAAACCAAACAAAACAAAAAAAAACCGAGGGATCGATCACGTGAAACGCATCGGACTAACTTACTAAACATGCAGTTCAGTTTTCCAAAACACCTATAAAAATAGATTTATAGTGCGAAATATTTTTTTCTTCTTTTAATTTCTTTAGAAATCTTTAAAACCGTTTTTTTAATCACGTGTCCTGAAATAGTCCTGTGATTTCTATTTATTTATTTCTCCCCCCTTGAACCACTTGTGTAACTTTGTTTGTCCCGTGAGAGAAGTTTGCGCAGGAAGTCAACAAGTTTTCGGTGGGAACCAATGAAATACACCCAATGCACAGAAGAAGCCCCAAGGGACTCTGGGAAATGTTTCACAACTGAGGCTTTTATGGTTGTTCCAGGACTACATCTAAAATGCTACTTTAGGCTTTTCCTCATCATAATTTAAATCTATATAGTGTAAATATTTATTAGTTATTCAATACTTTGTATGCAAGAGCTGGAAACTGCGATTCCCAGAATTCCTTAGCGGCAAAAACATGGCTCCATAAACCTTTGAGCTAGTTAAAGAATCTTTTTCATCTCTGAGAGAAAGGACAGCAAGATAAAGAGGTTTGTATAAGACTACACAACAGCAAAAAGCAATAGCAGAGAGAGAAGGAGAGAGGAGGATTAGAAAACCAAAATAAAAAAAAGAGGTTTTACAAAGACAAAAAGGAAGCAGCGAAAAAAAAGGTGGACTCTACAAAGTTTTTTTTGTTTTTTGCAAAGGCCACCGAACACGAAATTCCACAAACCTCCACTGGTTTCACTAAGACTGCAGATAGAGGGAGACGGAGAGAGAGACGGGGAAAGAGAGGAAGAGGGTTGCCATGTTTGGGGATGTCAATCATCCCATAGACTCCACCCCCTCTCTCTCCAAACCCCGCCCATCGCCCCTCCCCCACACTAGAGAGAGCACAGAGAAGACAAAGGACAAAAACAGCTACAGTAGCTCAGTATATACTGCATATAGTCAACACACACAGAGAGAGAAGTCGCCATGAAAGACTTTTTGACAGCCAGTGACACTAAACACATCGGTAACACGTTTTTACGGCTTAATCACACTGGGTAATAAGGATGACAGGATGGTGAAGACGGGGCTGTCGACTTTAAAAAGATGGATGTAGTGAGTTTTTTTTTTTTTTTTACCGTTTTAATTATTACTTATTCTCATCTTTTTTTTCCTCTTTTTACCAAAAAAGTAGAAGAAAAAGAAAATAAATAAAAAGTACAAATGAACAAGAATCACAGTGCTTTTAAAACACCAAACTTGTGAGATTAACATTTCTTTTTTTTTGGCAACGGAGGCTGAGGGAAGAAAAAACACAAAACAGAAGAACAACGACAAAGACAACATCGTTTAAAGGAATGTGATTTTTTTCTCTTCCTCAAAAAATTCATATTCTTTTTTTTGTAGTTATTGGATTGATTGTTTGATAGATTGATTGAAAATGCATGTCTTTATTACAATCTCCTTGTTGATATGTGGTTTTTAATCACAGGGTCCGGCGATGAAATGGAAGAGAGTGGATTGTTTAGGAAAATCTTGTGGAGGTGATTCTGGTTTAGGAAGAAGAAGAAGAAGAATAAGAAGAAGAAGAAGAGGAGGAGGAGGGAAAAAAACAAAGACGATTAAAGTAGTCGTAGTAGTACAAAATAAAACAAGACAGTGATCAAACAGGAGCCGGTCGAGGTTTTCAACATTCATTTTTCAAGTTAGCGATACTATCGTATTAGTCTCAGTCTCACTGAGAATTAAAAGTGATTAAAGTAGAAAATACAGAAAAATAAAAACAACATTATGTAGCCTAAAATTCAACCAATCAACTCCATGTTGCCATGCAGAGCTGCCCCTCGTGGCCCAATCACATTAAGCGTTTATTTTAAACAAACGAAGGAGGGACGTTTAGGGTGAAACATGGAGATGATGTTGCTGATTTAGAGGTTTCTAAGGTTCTTGCTGTGTTTCTGACTTTCCTGAAGGTCAGATGAGAAAAAAAACAAACTTTAAAATTGTTCCCCCTCCAAAACAAACAAACACGATCAGTCTGTCAACGAGCTGTGGGTTCGTTTACAGCACCCACATCAGCCAGCTGAATCAGGGTTACTGGACGGTCGGTAGCACCATGAATCTGTAGATCGACAGGTAGAAATGCAGACGGAAAGATTAAAGATCAGGTAGACGGAGCGACAGGTAAGAGAGAGAACGACAGGTAAGAGAGAGAACGACAGATTGAGATGGGAAGAGATGCAGAGGAGGTTATGTTTGGTGCGAGACCTGTAGGTAAACTCCTGGGATAAAAGAGGAAGTAGTAACATTCGATAATTCACAGGTCATTACCCGGCTGAAATTGCTTTTTTTGTTTTTCTTCTTAATGCTTGATTCGTAAGTTAAATCTGAGCTAGAATATTTTATAAAAAAAAGGAAGAAATGAAAGAAAAACAGCATTAATTCTCTAAACTATTCCCTCAATCGAGAAACGTCCTCAAAAACCTTTTTTCAAAAGATTATTATCTCTGAGACCTTTGTCGGGCGCAAGAGAGCTCCCTCTTCTCGGTTTAAAAACTTTCTTTCGAAGCCTTGATCACATCAAGATACATATGGAGGAGCGCCATATAGAGTTTTCTGTCCGTTACAAATCCCTGTACCGTCCTCCTTTAAATACACACAATCCGCATCTTCATAAAGATGCAACAGAAACAAGTCAAATAATAAAAATTATCCCCGTCAGGCTCCAGCGGAGTCCTCAGGCATTATGAATTCTCTGTAGGCAAAAAAGGAATTCTTTACAATAAAGAATAGTCTGGTTTTGTTTTTGTTCATTTGTTCAGGAGAAAAAACGTTGCTGATCGCAAGAAACAGGAGCAAAGAGAGAGACTGAGAGAGGAGGAGAAGAGGATGAGGAGGAGAGAGAAAAAAGATAGAAAAGGGGGACATGTTTGAGGGTCATTCATGTCTATTACACAAGCTCAGTTGCTCAGATTCAAAGTGCTAGAGTACATTTGTCATCCTTTCCTGTCCTTTCTCCCCTCTCGGAAACACAGTGCTGTGTTGATAAAAGTTAGCAAGTAAATAGTCTTTCATTCTTTTTTTTTGTTTACTAGTGAGTAGTCTTTTACTTTGACACAGTTGTTGATTCCAGAAACACAGTAATACGGTCTTGAACGTTTTGCGTTAATCCTCCTTCCTCTCCAGAGTTGTCTGCGTGGTGTGGATCCCGTTGCTGTACACCGGGAACGGTAGCGTCGAGAAAAGTCCCTCAGCTGTGGTGAAAACGTTGGCTGCGGTCGGCATCTGGCCTCCCAGGGCGCCGTTCCCGCCCGTGGCTGCCGGAGATCCGACAAACGGGCCGGCGGCTGCCGCTGCCGACATGTTGAGCCTGTGGACGTGGTGGTAGAGCATCTCCATGGGCGTCTTAGGGTCCAGGCCGAACCCCGAGCTGTCGACAAAGTTCATGGCAGCATTGGGGAGGAGGTTGCCTTGCGCCATAGCCAGGGTGACGTCTGCCGGTGCGTACCTGATGGTCCCAGTGGTGTAGACCCGTGGAGCCGTCGTGTTGGTGGAGGCCAGAGTCCCCGTGACCCGGTGGACCAACGGCAGTACCACATTACCGGCCTGCAGACGCTGTAGCGCCTCGAGGTCGCCAGAGTACAGCAGTGAGGAGGAAGAGGTTGATGAGGACGAGGAGGATGAAGAAGAGGCAGAAGAAGAGGAGGTGGTGGGAGTGCCTTGTTGCTTGTCCCGTGGGGAGGCGGAGAGAGGAGGGGACAGGGGGTCGGCAGAGGAGGCGCTGGAGGGAGGAGCTAAACTTGCAGCGCTGGAAGCAGAAGACGGGGCAGAGCTTCCATTGTAAGGAGGCTTCCTCACTCCTCCTGCTCCTCCCTCGGTTCCAGGAGGGGTGAGGACGGAGTCGGGAATGGCTACCTGGAGAGAGCCTCCCTGGGGTGAGGGGAAGGTCTCAAGGCTCCCCGGAGCGGCCGGCTTGGAGGTCATGCTGTACGGGGACTCGTTTCTGGAAATCTCTCTGTTGGGCGGGTAGTTCCAGATGCTGCTGTCGTTGTCAAAGTTGATCGGTTCTGCCATCTCCGTCTTGATTTTCAGGACAGAGGATGTCGCATCTGAACTGTTCGGGGAGCCAGAGGAGGTGAGGAGGTGGGAGGAGCTGGCGGACGTGGCCTGGGAGGGGTCAACCAGCGTTGTGGTGTCTCCCATGGCAATGGGGCTGGGCGTGGTTGAGGAGAGACGGAGCCTCCTGCTTCGGGATCCGTCCCATTTCTGTACTTTCCTCCTCTTCCGCCTCTTCTGGAGCTTGCTTCCGGCATTGGCACTGTCGCAGTCTTGCACGCCTCCATCCTCCTCCTCATCGTCATCATCATCCTCCTCTTCTTCCTCCTCCTCTGATGAAGAAGTTTGCGAGTTCTGCAGCTGTACTTCTTCCCCTTCTCCGTAGTGCTCTACTTTAATATGAAGCCCGCCCAGATTACCCAGTCCTCCGATGGCACCCAGTCCCCCTAACCCACCCAGTCCTGCTAACCTCCCCAGCCTTTCTCCTCCACCTCCCCCTCCTCCTCCTCCTCCTCCTCCTCCTCCTGTTGCCTCCTCCTGTTCCTCCCCCTCTCCATCTGAAGGTTCCAGACTGTCGTCACTGTCCTGGCTCTCCGGGTTACTCGAGCTGTCTCCTTCTTCCTGACGCTTCATTTCCTGTTCGGAGGAGCAGTGTGGTTGGCCGGGCTGCTGCTGACGCTTGCTGTCTGTCTCTGGGTCCTCGCTGCGTTCTGATTGGTGGCCCGGCTTTCCCTCGGACTTGGTGTTCTCATTGTCTGTTGAGAAGAAAGAGGTAAGTTGGTTAAAAGTCTAGGCAAAAAAGAAGGTAAATATTAGATGTAAAGTTTGTCCCAAGGGTGGAGCTAGAAGAAAGATCTTGGGGATATTACAGGAAATCTGACGAAAATTGACATGTTGATATTTCTTATGTACAAGATAAAGATTTGTCCCGATGTTGGGTCTCCAGGAACGGTCAGGAGATCACCAAAATGATTAGGATTTATCCTCTTGGAAACATGAATGTTTGCACAAAATTTCATGGTAATCCATCCAGTAGTTGAGATATTTCAGCTGGGACCAAAGTGGTGGTCAAATTATTCTAAAGAAAGAATAACTGTGTCATGAAAACAAAGGCAACAGGTTATTCCTTAAAACCTTTCTTCACTTCACAGGATTCACTTTGTGTATTTGAATGCTCGTGCAGTGACTCTCAGGTGTTGATCCTTTTATTTTTCCAGACAGGATTTCCATGTGTCGTGTCGTGTTGTGGACTCACTGATGTGTGTTCAGTATCTGTAGCTGCTGCTGTTCAGGCATGTTGGCTCTGTCCAGCCCATTACACACACAACACACACACACTTCAAACCCTGCCAGCACACACTGAGGGCCAGCGGCTGCCCAGCTGGCAACGCTCTGACTCCCTCGTGACACCTGAAATGTCGACTCTATTGCCTTGTCTGGGGAAAACCTTGTATCTCCATTTAGTGTGCTTTAGCAGATTTATTCTCAGGCTGGAATCAAATATGCGCCTGGAGTTTTAAGAGTTTCCCAGGGAGGGTTTGATTTGGTTTATTAACACTTATCAGGATTTGTCAGGTACAAAACAATGAAGTCCATTGTTGTCCCTGGTGTTTCCACCAAACTTTATCAAGATGGAGACAGGCATTTCAATAAGTACAAATTGAAATATAGATTTTTGATTGGATGATTTTAATTTTTTATTGAGGGTTTATTGTTATCAGGGTTACTTCGGCTTGGATTTCTAACAGAAAACCTGCCTTATAAACTGGGAATGTGGAGTTTGAAAGATACCATGCAGGCACGTTATCAAGTTGCATTATGGTAAGTGTTTTTGGAACTTGACCCGAACTAAAAGTCAGGATATCTTGGCTTCTGCTGCTTCGATTTGGACCATTCTTTTCATAATCTGACTTTTGAAGGTCCTTCGATGTTATGGAGTTATACCCACAAAAGGAGGCTAATGGCTACCTAACTGAACCCACCTTTAGGTTGCAGATTGTAAAGGCAACATTTTTATCAGTGCTTGACTACACAGATGTAATTTACATGCATGCTGCCGCCCATACCCCCAAACCCCCTGATGCTGTGTATCACTGTTCTCTTTTATTACAGGTGACAGTTTTACAACCCATCATTGCATCCTCTATGAGAAGGCAGGGTGGCCATCACTTACCACTCGAAGGGAACGACACTGTCTTTTTTTTATTTATTTACAAAGCCATCCTTAATAAGCTACCATTTTATCTATCATCACTTTTAAAGACTTAGAAATATGGGATACCGAACTCGTTCACAAGAACGCATTATCTTGGATATCCCATTTATGAATATGGGACTGGGAAAAACTGCATTCACCTGTTATGATCCTCATAGGTGGAATAAGCTTCAGGATTCCCTTAAATTAGACACATTTTTAACCTTAGTACAGTTTAAGCGTCTGCTGAACAATGGTTTATATATATAATGAATGCTCCTGTTTTTCTTAATATGTTTGCCTTGTCCCTGTGTAATGTACTCGTTCTTTTCTTTGTGTTTTTGTCTTGTGTTATTGTTTTATTTATGTTGTATAAGAATGCTGATTTTACACTTTACATTTTTTATTGCTTAACTTTTATTTTGATTACATATTTGCAGGGATTGTGAATGAGAGCCTTGCTCTTGGTTGGTTGTCCCCTGATTAAATAGAAATAAATAGAAATCTGACCCTAACGCTTCTATATTTTTCTTAGCAATCTCGTGAGACCAAAACGAACAATGTGTTAGTTCGTATCTCCGAGCCCAGTGGTTCCTACTGAAGACGTAAATCTTTAAAAACACCTCACAAATATATAGTTTCATGTTTAAAAAAAAGCTCAGTAATTTTACTAAAACAGGAACAGGCTGCTCACTGTAGTTTTTATCAAACAGGAGGAAATAGAGCATTTGTTGGGGACTATTTTCAGCGGCGGATGAATCCACATGTGGTGATCTAGTGAGTCTTTGGTGCAGCAGGACACTGTATGTTGTATTGAGTCAAAACTTGTTTAATTTTGGTGAAATTACTACGTCAGTTTTTATGTGAATGTTATTTGTTTGTGTTGCACTAATAAAAAAAAAAACTAAAAATAAAACCAGGCCTCTTTGTTTTTGGCACCTTTACTTGTGTCCTCTCTGGCTGTGCAGATTGCATCCGAACAGAACAAAGGTCAAAGGTCAGATATCTCATTTTAGAATATGTTGAGCCCGGAGCACCTCGGGGCCCGTTGGAGCCCGGCTGAAGCTGGATCGCCTCCTGCAGCAGCTGGCATCAGTTTACAGCCGACAGCGTGCCAGAATCATTCTCCTCCAGCAAGAACAACAGCTGGCACTGATTCTCATCATGCCAACGCAGGCTGCAGGACCCGATAATATTATGCTCAAGGTGGAGGCCCTGTGTTGGTTTAAATTCAACTATACTGGCAGTGTGTGAGCTTTGTCTTCTTCAGTATTGGCTGCTGGAAATGTTGGTGACGCACAAGTTAATCCTTGATTTGTGTTTCTGGATGTGAATTCAGTATTTTGAAGATCTAATTTATTCTTCTGTATGAACGCTCACATCAGGTCACGGCCCCTGTAGTGTTACTTATTATGGTTTTTTTTATGTGTTATTTTCAACAATTAATCTAGTAAACAGCTCAAAAAATTCAACTTAAAAACGAGATTTTGTCAAAGCTTGTTGTGCTGCATGAGAGTTAACAACTGAATCAAGTTGAACTGAAACACTTGATTTATTTCACTTTTTTTTATAACAAGTATTAACCCCCTGAAAACAGAGCTCGCTGTTTGCATCGTCCTGTTTAAACTGATCTAAAATAAAAACCATAACAGCTAGAGCATTCATTCTTCTTGCAGCTGAAAGCTAACACTCCTGTCTTTCGCGTCATCATGTTGTATGCTCGGGTCGCAAGTTGATGATGTCATCACATTACGTTACATGCAGTGCAAAACGTGGTGACACCTGGTGGCGCAGTTTCAATAATTGTATCAGTCATTATGGTTTGTTGACTTCCAGCCTTTTAGCTCAGGTTCTACAGATTTCAGGGATGTGAAGCATTTTAAAATAATCCAGGAAGTGACATCACAATAAGCAAAAATACCAATGTAGGCACTGGAGAAATATTTCTATTGCAGATGAAAAATGCCTTTGCACTCTGCTCATAAAAATGAGCATATCTCAAAAACTAAACAATGTACAAAGTTCAAATAACTTCTGGAGTGTTAAGAAATATTTAGTTCATGTTTCTACATTCAGAATAGTTTTGGATCAATATATTCTATGTGTTTATTTAGTAAAATGTTATGAAAAAACATGCCAGATTTTTTTTTTTTTTTAATTTATGACCCAATTTCAGTACTTTCAGTTATTATTCTGGTTTATTGACTTACATAACCTTTTAGCTCAGGTTGTACAGATTTTAGTGATATGAAGCATTTGAAGATAATCCAAGAAATGACGTCACAATAAGCAAAAATACCAATGTAGGCCCTGGCAGACCGTTTCTATTGCAGAGTTCCACTTTAACCCTTTTATCTTGTTTATAGTTCAGGTAACCACAGAGTCAGGTCACCTGTAGACTTTCCCTGTGGTCAGAATTAAACAAAAACAGCTTCTCATTTCTAGCTGGTGACCGTGAAATCTGTCACTGGCAGATTTTATCAGCTCAAGCTAGCTAGCATTAGCTCCGTGAGTCTGTGTCTCGTTTTAAAACCAGAACCCTGCGAAACAGCCTGAAATGCTTTTGATGTCTACAGACATGACGTCACTGCGGGCGTAAAATCAGCATCCTCACCAGGTGATGATCCATGTTGAGGGCGTGGAATTTAAGGGGCAACATAGTCCCTGTTTGGACAAGCAACACAGAAGTTAGATTTAAGCCTTATTGTTCGTTCGTTTGTTGTTTATGTTTCACTTTTAACGGACTCATTTTAAAGGACTAATCAATGGGTTTGGCAAACGTAATGTTAATGGCTGGATTTGCTGCAGTGTAAACAAAAACAAAGGAGTTCCCTGCAGAAAAAGTTGCTAAAGGGGTCTTAAAAGTCGCCAAATCTAGCGAGAAAGTCGTTAAGTTGGCATCACCTACATTGTTGACATAAAAAGTTGAGAAGCAGCAGTATGTGTTGGTGTTATTCTGTCAAATGTGGGATTTTGTTTCCATTTGTGTTGTTTTTGGTGCGTTTTTCGGAGGGGGTTCTGTGGTGCTTTGTGTAGCTGTGTGAAGTTTGCAGGTATCTGGTGGCGCTCTGTAGAGTTATGCCGTGTTTTATGTGATTTTGTGGCGGCTTGCAGCGTCTGCCAGTGAGCGCTCAGTCCCTGCAGCTGTTGGCGCTCGTCAGCATCCAGTCTGGCACAGACGGCACGCTGGCACCAACTGATAAAATATCTCTGGCGTCTCTTATTCAGGCTGTTTCTCTTCCTGCTGGTTATTATACTGGCGACACCTGAAGAGGTGCTTGTAAGGAATCATACAGGTCTCCCCTCCACCCTCTCCTCTCTAAAACATTAATTTCTCAATGATATTTAATGGCTTTATCTCTCCTGTTTTTTTCCTGTCCCACCTACCAGAGTTTTCTTTGGACTCGGACTCAGAGTCGGAGGTTTCGGAGGACTCAGAGGTTTTCTCGGGCAGGTTGGGCAGCTGGGCGATGTCCATGGGCGTGTCTTTATACTCTGGATTACTGCGAAGAAACACAGAGAGATGGTTTTGTTTCAGTTAGTCACAAAATTAACATTTGCTCATTTATCCCCTCTTTTGTTCCTCCCATAAATTCTCAAATAAAATCTGATATTCACAATAAAATGGGAAAGTACAGTTGCACGCTGGTAGTTTATAATTTCTCCACATACATAAAACACAATGGTCAGAAACAAATCCCAACTTCACTATTTTTAAAAACTGATATTCAGTCATATTCCAACACAAGATCCAAAATATGGCTTCTTCATATATCTTCATTCATGGAGGACAAAGTTTGGTAATGTTTAGATCTAATGAAACTCAGACTGTTATCGCCATGATGACTGAATTGACCTCTGACCTGAGAACGTAGTTGACCCAAATGACGTTCTTCTCGTTGGCGTTCTTGGCGTTGATGGCGATGGTGGCGCTGGACTGGATCCAGATGTAACCGCTGTTCTTCTGGATCCACCGGTAGTACTTTGTCACACACTGACCCTTATTCATCACTGAGAGAGAGACATAGACACATACAGAGAGAGAGAGAGAGAGAGAGAGAGACAGAAATACAGAGAGAGAGAGAGACATAGACACATACAGAGAGAGAGAGAGACAGACAATACAGAGAGAGAGAGAGACAGAAATACAGAGAGAGAGAGAGACAGACAGAGAGAGACAGAGAGAGAGAGACAGAGAGAGAGAGACA